>PVJN01000608.1:0-37313 GCA_004026805.1 Lasiurus borealis | reverse complement strand
TATATACTATATAAACGTATACTTTCGTATTACAAAAGGGAATGGGTCAGCCTGAAGCCATGACTGCAGAGAGATTCTGCTAGTAAAATTGGGGAACTCTCCAGCGCTGGAACTTGGTTTGCATGCCTGCATTCTCACCACAGAGGACACCATGACATCACCAGGCACCCTCTGACAGTTTCACACCAGACAAGCTCCACTGGCTGCCATATGTTTCATGGCAGACACTACTGTGCCTAACTTGCCTCTCAGATATCTCATACTAGAGTATAACCCCTAATCTTAAAGAGCTGGCTGAGCATGTGAAAGTCAGGGGCATGCTTTATAAAAGGTGGAAGAGGGAGGTACTGGTGAGACCCCCCAGAAGGAAGCTTATAGAGACCAACAAAAAGCTCTCTCTCCCAACATAACCCATCTTCCACGAATCATTAGGGTGGCAGCTACTGGAAGCTAATATCGAACCCTGGAAACTCCTTTTTCAGGATCCTCAAAGCACAGAGATATGTGTCCTGCAGCTCAAAGGACAAGCCAGCTCAATAAGCTTCAGTGAGTTTACTGGTGTGTGGCACAGGAGCAATTCTGCAAAAGTTCCATAGACTAAAACATCAGCGCTGCTGGTGCAAATGACTTATCTCTCTAGTCCTCAACTTCTTAACCTGCAAAATAGTACCAGTGCCTGGCCCTCAGGTCACTCTTAAGGGAAAAAGATAGAACATTACTGCTGCTAGTAACAGGAGCCATAACCCAAGCCCAGCACAGTCAGAACATACAAGATGACGCATAAGAGCAAAGTTGGCTCCCCAGCTACTCCTGCAGCCAAATGGCAGCCATAGCAGGCAGCTGGGCTCAGGGGACACCGAGCAGCCCATGTGGGCATCTGGTCAAGCACCTACCTAAAGCACCGTTCAACACCACTAGGCGAAGATCGCCCACATGTACAGCAGTACTAACAAGGAGTGAGTGCTCCACCTAGGCAGGTGACTTCCAGGATCCACAGTGCTTATTTTGAAGATCAGAAGTGAAATTTCTCCTGGCCAGATAGGGACTAAAGGTAGGTGAAGTCATATACCAAGGCAATGGCTTTAAAAATCCCAGCCTTCCTCTTATAAGAAATACAATACAAAAGTCAACCCTTCAGAGACCCAATAATCTCTAATTTTTTCCCCTCCATTTTATTTTTTAAAATATATTTTTAATGATTTTCAAGAGGAAAAGATAGATAGAAACATCTATGATGAAAGGGAATCACTGATCCACCTCTCACTGGAGATCGAGCCCACAACTCACTTCATTTTAAATCCTTCCAGTTTAACTTCTTGCCCACACAGCTTCCCATGTTGCCCACCATTGCCTGGAGCTCTTTCTTACCTGCCGCTCTCCTCTCTTTCAGAACATTATCCAACTGCTCAAAATGGATCAGAATTAGAGTGGTCCAGCAAAACCAAAAACTGAGTTTTAACATAAATAGACAAGAACCTGCGGACCACCAAAGAAGGCCAGAGATGCCAGAATAACAAAGCAGCCCCACGCAGGTCACCACTGACCAGAAGATGGGAAAAGCGACGGTACTGGGACAGGACCAAGAGCCTGGAAACGCTCTCCTAAATATAGCTCCCCGGTCTGCAGGGTTTGAAAAAGTGGCTGAGAATAAACATCTGACACACTAGGTAATTTCTGTCATTTCCGGTTACTCACATCCTAATGTTCAGATGCTGCCCAAAACCCTGAAATGGTGCACACAGATCCTACCTTAAATCCCCCTGAGACACAGACTATTCAAAACAGCTGGATGTGCGTAGACAACGCACTTCCTCACAGAATGCCATACAAAACACAAAAATAGACACATGCAAACAAGTTCCTGAAGGTCCCTGTGCAAAGAAGCCCCAGAAGGCAGGTCCAGACCTCCAGGCATTCAGCTCTGCCTGCTGCCTGAGCCCTAGAGAGGAACCGGGCACAAATGACTGGTGGGACACTTTCCTCCCTGAATCCGTACCTCACTTCCAATCTCTGGGGCAAAGTGGTAATGGGGTCATCACCACCGCAGCTACTGACCTGCCCAGAGGCCCAGAGCAGACAGTCAAAGCCAAGGACCCTTGGTCCAGCTCTGCCCCACCTCGCAGCCTTCCTAAGAACACTAGCAACCAGGAATGTAGGACGCCCAGGCAGGCAGCAAAGCCAATTGGGCCAGAGGTTAAAAATCGCATGTAATCTATCAGAAGACAGATAACAAAAAGTAAAATGAAACAAGAAGTAATACCTAAAACTGAAACATGAAAAACTTATTTGGGGTTACTCATCTATTCAGTATTTCAACAGTGCTTCATTAAGCCTTGCTATGTGTTTGATGTGTGGGAAACCTCAGAAATAGAGCAAAGCCCACCTTGAGCATGGGTGGTGGAGGCAGTGAACCCCTGGGGAGGAGCACCACCACAGGAAGGGCACCCCAATAGCAGATAGGAAACAG
This sequence comes from Lasiurus borealis, assembly GCA_004026805.1. Lineage (NCBI taxonomy): Eukaryota > Metazoa > Chordata > Mammalia > Chiroptera > Vespertilionidae > Lasiurus > Lasiurus borealis. The sequence goes on along the minus strand of PVJN01000608.1, from coordinate 34,846 downwards.
AAAATGGGCACAAAGAAGGCAAAATACAAACCAAAAAAATCTAGCATGTTTCCAACAGCGAAACACTAGAAATAACCTAAACCTCCCAAACTGGAAAGTGGTGAAATAAATGATCTCTCCATCATACAATGGAAGAATACCTTATAGCCAATTGTTAAAAGGATGATGAGACTGTATATTTATGGACACAGAAATTTAAAAAGCAAGATACAAATTAGTATGTATATAAACTGATCCCACTGTTTGTGAAATTAAAGCATATGTATTAATATTCCTAGGAAACACCTATATTAGGATTTTTAAACTTCTGTACTACTGATATCTGAGTCCAAATAATTCTTTGTTGTCTCCCACAACATTGTAGGATGCTGAGCAGCAACCCTGACATACTCCCCTGCAGCCCAAAATGTCTCTGACTACTGAAGTCCTCTGTGGGCTGATCACATTCCCCTAGCCCCTTATCCCATCCATGTTTGAGAACCACAGGTCTCTATAATAGTGTTTAAATCTAGGATCTCAGTGATAAGACCTGGGAGTTTTTTGTTTGGGTTATCGTACCAGTAACCAAACAGCAAAACAACCAGAACGACTGGTCGACCAGTTGCTATGACACACACTGACCACCAGGAGGCAGATGCTCAATGTAGGAGCTGCCCCTTGACGGTCAGTGTGCTCCCACAGTGAGCACTGCTTGGCTGACCAGGATGAGGCTGATTCTTTACCTATCAAATACCTGAGACAATCCAGAGATTGGCCTGACCCCACCAGCTGATGCAATCCCTCTAAAGTGTGTTCTAGAAAGAGCATGGGGAGCTGGCATAAGCAGATGGCAAGAGGGCACATGACTGTGGACCCCTGGGGAGGCTGTCCTGATGGCTGAGGATTTGGGAGCATGGCTACCTTGAACATCCCTGATGTTATAACCAACCTGGCATCACACATCAAGGACATTCACCGAGTGGCTTCTAGGTGCAAAGCTCTCCGCCATGTTCCTCCAGGACACAGAACATACCTTTACTCAAGACATTACCCCAAAATGTCTTCAGCTCAGACTAATTTCCTCATTCAGCAGGCGCTCAGAAGGCTGGTCCACAGCCTCTTGGCTGATCGGGGTGAATAGTGCTCCTACAGTGGGCAGATCCCTGGAGATCATGCCCCCACCAGTGCACAAATTTGTGCATCAGGCCTCTAGTATCCTATATAATAAAAGGGTAATATGCAAATCGACCAAGCAGCAGAATGACTGTCACTATGATGCGCACTGATCACCAGGGGACAGATGCTCAATGCAGGAGCTGCCCTTTGGTGGTCAGTGCACTCCCACAGGGAGAGCGCCACTCAGCCACAAGCCAGGCTGACAGCTGGCAAGCTCAGAAGCAGTGGCAGGAGCCTCTCTTGCCTTCACGCAGGGCTAAGGATGTTCAACTGATGGACATCCCCTGAGGTTTCCCGGGCTGCTAAAGGGCTCAGGCTGGGTTGAGGGACACTCCTCCCCGCCCCCAGTGCACGGATGTCATACACCAGGCCTCTAGTTTGCATATAAAGGTGAATAAAAACAATCCTAGCATTGGTTAAACAAGTGTTTCTGCTAGTACAGAGATTTTCAACCTTTTCATCTTATGACATACAAATCATTAAAATTCTGTGATACACCAAAAAATACATTATTTTGCCAACCTGAAAAAAAATAGGTATAATTATACTTCATTCACACCAAGTGGATATTGTTGTGTTGGCTATTGTCATTTTTTTATCTGACAATCTATGAGAAAAGAGTTCAGTGCCCCTGATGCAATAGTTAGTATTGCATGTTTTAAAAATTCTCGCTCCGGGTTGAAAATCGCTGCTATAAGGCAATGTGGTAAACCCTCACACTTTATAAAAGGACACAATAAAAATAAGTCTCATGGGAAAGGATGAGCTGGGACAGAGCACTCAAAACCTGTGCAATTTTGTAACCAAGCATTAACAAATAACAGCAATCCTAATAAAAATACTAGTACATAAGAAAATGCTACAGTAGGTGGACCGGCAGGGCGCTAACAGTGGCGCATCTGAGGACTGAGTTGTGCGGGCCGGCCACCAGGGCGGGCGGCACCTGTGGAGAGGCCAGAGCCGGCCTGTGTCAGGCCACACAGCGGCAATGGAGACTTCCTCTTAGCTGGACCAGACAGTGCATGGCCATGGCTGAGGCAGCTGCAGCTTTGATTTCTCCCTGGACAATGGCAGCTACCATTCAGGCAATGGAGAAGATCGAATCGCAGGCTGTCCACTTGCTCTCCCTAGAAGGTGGGGCAGGGTTGGCCCAGAAGTAGGCCAACGATGAGAAGATGACCTTGGAGTTCGGGAACCAGCTGGAGGTCAAGTGGGCCGTGCTGGGGATCCTGCTGCAGGTGTACAGGCTGCTATAAAGGCGGCTGGAGAACATAGAAAAACTACTGAAGAAAAGTAACTTCTGGGTCCTGCAGCAAGGGGGAAGCTCCCAATGAGTGGGGTAAGCTGGACAAATGGCAGAAGGAGCTGTACCAACACATGAGGGGTAACTACGAGACACTGGTCTCCCTGAACTACATCATCTCCAAGCCCAAGGTCCTCTCCCAGACTGAGCCAGGGAAGGAGCCGTGTGATGGGCACCACACAGCCCCCAAGGTTCCAGATGTTCCTGTGGACCCGAGTCCAGGCTTGGGAGCCCTGGTTCCTGCCCCTGACCTCTTAATGAGTTCAAGCAGGAGGGTGAGCTCCAGCTCCAGGAGCAGCAGGCTCTGGGGGTAGAAGCATGGATAGCTGGACAGCCAGATATCAGGGAGAAGCCATGGGGCCTCAGTCAACTGGATTCTGGAGCAGGAGACGTCTCTACAGATGTTGCTTCTGGCATCCACTCCAACTTCTCAACGACTATCCCACCTACTTCCTGGCATGCAGATCTCCCTCCCCACGACCCCTTCTCCACATGTTCATAAGAGACCCTAAAGCTTAACACGGCAGCCTTCACAGAAGCAAATGTAAAAATTGTGATAAAAACTCAAGTCTGGGAAGAGGAGGTGGTGACCACACCAGTACACCCTACTGATCTAGAGGCCCACAAGACCCTATTTGGACCAGGCCAAACCACAAGGTTTTTCCCTAGTCTTGTCCAAGAAGGCTCCTAGGAGAGCCAGGGAAGCTCCTTTCCCAGCCAGGACCCTGTGCTGGGGCTCAGAGAGCTCACCCAGCCTGAATGGGACCTGGGAGACCCCAGCCCTGCAGTGGCCCAGGATGAGACCCCACCAGAGGATTGGCTTCTTGGGGGAGTTCAGTGGGGGTGTAATTTCAGGTGTAAACCTCCTGTGGGTCTGAATCCGAGGACTGGGCCTAAGGGGCTACCCTATTCCTCCTCTGACAACAGAGAGGCTGTGCTGGACCCAGGACAGGCCCCAAGACCCTTCAGTGACCCCTGTAAATACCCTGGCTGAACCAAAGGCTTTGGCCACAGCCTGGTCTGAAGAAGCACCAAGCCTCATCTCCCGGGTGACGGCCCTTCACCTCTGCCACATGTGAGAAGAGCTTCCAGCTACAGATGAGCCTGAGCGCACACCAGCGAAGCTGCAGGCAGCAGGGCTGCACGGGATGGAAACGCACTGCGGTTTGGAGAGTGCGAGCGGGCGCTGCTTTGCGCGGCCAGCCCACCTGATCTGGCACTGCATGCTGCACACAGGTGAGCGGCCCTTCGCCTGCACAAAGTGCAAGAAGCGCTTCACTGAGTGCTCCAAGCTCATCGACCATTACCGAACCCACATGGGTGTGCAGCCGTTCACCTGCACCGGCTGTGGCAAGAGCTTCATCTGCAAGGACCACCTCCACAAGCACAGCGCAACCACATGGCCTGGGGCCAGCCACTGCCTCCCCCTGAGCTGTTCAAGAGCCCTGCTTCCAGAGGACCCTTAGCCTCCACAGATCTTGTGACCGCCTAGACTTGTGGCCTGAGTGTTCTGGGACCCACCAAGGGTAGGGCCCTGTGAGGCACCCCAAGATAGCCAAAGTTGTCTCAGCCTTCTGACCCTTGAGGGCCATGAGTGTAAAAAGTCTTGTTTCCAAATGTCCTTGGGGTGGCAGCCAACGCAGTGGCGGGAGTGGAGACTGGGAGACCAAATCCCCAAGTTGCTGAACTGATCACTGGAAGAAGAAAAACTGTCAAACAAATACAGCTTCCACCTCTAAACAAAGTAGAACTCTCTGCTTGTGAAACAGCATCATAGAATTTTAAGTAATTTAATTACAAAACTCTTTTTTAATTATTGAAGAAGCTGAAAACTGGTCTTAGTACCAGTTAAACTTTCTAGCATACTTTTGGTTTCCAGAGCGTGTGTATGTGGGCTATGTCTTTACCAAGTCTGACGTGAAGATCGGTGGGGCTGAGGACACAGTGAGGAAGGACCCGGACCAGAACTCCCCTGACCCCACTGACTCCTAGGGATGAGATGGTCTTAGCACTAAGTCCTGGGGAACTGAGACCCTGTTCTGCCCAGGACTGGGTTGGGCTGAGCCTGAGGCTCCAAGCCTCCTGGGACTTGAGGCCAGCTGTGTGCTGTGGAACTCTAGCCTCATCTCAGCACGGAGAAGGATTCGTCCCCAGAGCAGCCAGCTGGCCTCTCCACCTGAAAAGGCCCCCCAACAGTGCAGGCACTACTGCGTGTTTCCCTGTTAGGGGCCATTGGCCATCCCTATTGGACTCCTGGGCTGCCAACCTGGAGCTGCTTTTCTGCTCTAGCAAAATGCTTCTGTGTCCTCTGTATAGTGTTTTTACACTGTCAAAATTTGTGAAACATGCAAGGCAAATGTTCTTGTTAGAGATGAGAAATAAATTAACTCAAAGGGGATACATCTCACTCAGCCTTGCACCATGGGGGCCAGTGCAGGGGGTAGGGAGCAGCAGTAGAGAAAAGCCTCAGGTTAGAAATGGCTAATCCTCCCAGAAGTTGTTTGGGAAAGGAAAACTGTTTTTGCCCTCTCCGAAGATCTGTCCCACATGTGCATGAGCACAATTGTCAGGCCTCAGGCTTTAGTTGAGCCTGGGCTTCCCTGGTGTGTGCACTTCCATCAAGATCTGAGAGGCTGGGTATGGATGATGCTCCTCTGATGACATCCTAACAGTGGAATTGGACATGGGCCCAGGTTTCTTAATTCTACCACAGTGCTGTCCCCAAGTAATCATTCCTGTTTTTTTGAAGCCGCCCCTAGATCCCTTACTCCCCCCACCCCCTCCCTCGGAGGAGAGAATAGGGCTGCTATTCACTCAGCTCCCCCATGTGTACTTGTATTAGGCAAATAGACTAGTTAAGAAAATTGTTTCTCTGTACTGTATATTTGGTGCCTATTTACACCTCTGATATAAATGATATTTTGAAAAACACATGAAGAGGAAATGTTAAAATAAAACCTAATCACACACACACAAAAAGCTACAGTAAATATAGAATTTTACTTTTTAAAAAAAGTGAAGGAGCTTGAAGAATGAGAGTTGTTGCAGCTGAGTTGTGGAGTTATGTGCAAAATGCAAAAAGATCTTAGACACAATAAGCAATTCCAAGGCAGAGCCTTTGGTGAGCCTCCTCCTGCAGCTAGTGATCACTACTGGGCCAGTGCACTTTTTGTTAGAGGAACACACCCAGCAAAAAGGACTAAGTGCATTGCCCTCTTGGCTACCGCACAGAGGGAGCAATGAGCTCCAAGTCATTAGCTCAAACTAATACTGATCCAGTGATCATGAAATCTAATTCAAAATACTTTAACAGTGGATCATGGGAATGGAGGGTGGAAAGGTTTTGGCAATTTTGCCACCACCATGCTGTCATAAGGTATATGTTTTTCACTAGGATGGTTTGATGGTAGATCGGCTTACATCCAAGTACATCTACAGTAATGTTGCAGCAACTGGTAGGAAGGGAAGGAAATGGGAGGGGAGGGGAGAGAAAGGGAAGGGAGGGTTCATAAGCAACCTCTGCAGTCCAAGGTCAGCCAAGCACTTTATTGACCATCAAAGGTCAATCTGATTAGGCAGTAAGATATCCCAGGCCCAAGGAAAAAATGCTGCAAGTGCTGACTCACCAGAAGGCCACCCTTGGGACAGTCTTATGCCGGCCTTTATTGATGAGCTAAGTAAACCAGCAACATGCTATGCAGCCAGAAAACAAACTGTCAAAGGGGAAAACCAGGTTTACAAAGAATGTATGAAAGGGCATTTTTACATTATAGTACTCCCTAACAAATGACGGAGGGAGGGAGGCTGATTAAAGGGCAAGAAATGCAGCCCCAAAAACTGGAAATGACCTTTCAGATGGTAGGTTGAAGGATTATTTTTTCTTTTCTTTCTGGTTTTCTGTATTTTCTATATTAAAAATATGTTTTAAAATATACCTGTCCCTTTTTTTTTTCCCCTACAAAATCAACATCTGGGACAAAAACTGCATGCACTTCCCACTTCTTCATTCCAAACTGACCCTGCTGTGCCTGTGGCCTCTGTTGGACCAGCTAACAGCACATTTTCCCCCACTCTGTAGCTACCTCTTCCCTGTCTCCCTGTGGCATCTGCCATGAGGGGACTCAGAGGGAAAGCCTGGTCTTTGCTCCTGGTTTTTTCAAAAATAGAAAAGCAAGCCTCTACCTTAGTTAAACCACTATTGCCTGTGTTTTCTGTTAAACATCCCAAACCTCATCTGAACTGAGACACTATGCCCCTTACCTCACAGAGGAGAAAGTTCCAGTACAGAACTTGAGTTTTCCTTATCTTTCAGATAAAGCTTGACTTACTTCATTAGATAAGAATTCAAATTCTCAACTCAAATGGGCAGCAAAATAAGGGAGCCTGATTTAACAAAGCATACCAATAAGGTTGAAATAACAATTTCGAAGACCAAATCTGAGGACCCAAGTCAGGCCGGGCAAATTCTAGCCTGTCCCCTCTTCTTTATACAAAGTTACTGAAATGAAGCCACCACTCACTTATTGACATTGTTTTGGCTGCTACATATAGCCCAAGACCCTACAGCCCTCAAAGCCTGAAAATATGTGGCTCTCTATAAAAGCTTACTGCTAAGCTATGATGTAAATTACTGGTTTCATATACCTTAGAAAGGACATAGGATAATTAGAAGTGGAGGTATAAAATGCAATCTGCTGCATTAAAGATGAAACTTGCATATCGTCCCTCCTGTCTCTGGCTCCACAAAGGAGCCAGTTCTGTTCCCAGAGGAATTCCTGAGTGCCCAGCAGGTAATATGTGCTCAATAAAAACTCATGGAATTGAACACTTCCCATTTACATAGTCACCCATGAAAACTGTGTATGTGTGTACTTACATTTAGTAAGCAATTTAAAGTGAAAGGCATCACAAAATGAAAAACACTACACTGATAAATACTTCAGCATAACTCCCCTAACACCCGTTTCACAAGGAACATTTCTATGTAGTTTCACCTTGTGGACTTGACTGCGATTCAGCATGGAAGCTTAACTGTCAGGGAAGAAGGCCACGCCCCACGCTGATGCCACACTGCTACCTGTGTAAGGATGTTCTCAAGCTTTGCTCTAGGGCAGTGGTTCTCAACCTTCCTAATGCCGCAACCCTTTAAGACAGCTCCTCATGTGATGGTGACCCCCCAACTATAAAATTATTTCCGTTGCTACCTCATAACTGTAATTTTGCTACTGTTATGAACTGTAATGTAAATATCTGATATGCAGGATGTATTTTCATTGTTACAAATTGAACATAATTAAAGCATAATGATTAATCACAAAAAACAATATGTAATTATATATTGTGAAATATTTATTTCTAATTACAAATAAATGAAATTTTGTCTTGATTCGTGGTGTAGCACGGGTAACAGTCCTAATATGACAACAGTAAACTACATTGCTACATTTTGCTACATCGAGGAACAGTGTGTTAGTTCCTAAGACCATGGGAAATAGGTGTTTTCCAATAGTCTTAGGCGACCCCTATGAAAGGGTCGTTCGACCCCCAAAAGGGTCGAGACCCACAGGTTGAGAACCACTGCTCTAGGGCAAAGAACAAGGCCAGGAGGAGCAGAATCCTCAAGCGGGAACCTGGCCATGAAATGGCCTCACCCCTCCCAGGTGAACCACCATGCAAGACAAAAGGGGCAGTCATCTCCTCTCCCCAGAACTAAGTCTAAGGAAAACGTCTACAGACATGTCACATAAAAATAAAAAATAAAAAAACACCACCACAACGTGGTATCAAATTTGTTGCTTATGAAACAAAGCTGTAGGAGGAGACAAGTAAGGATGGCTGAATCTGAGCCAGTTCTCTTCACAGCTGATGACTGTCACATGGTCAGGTTTAGCCGGAAGGTGAGGTCACATACATATGCCCATAATTGGATGACCATTTATTCTAACCCCTTTTCTTACATTCGCTTGTACGACATGTCTGGGGCCAGAAGAGATTTAGCCAAAATCAACATGTCCAGGGAACATAGTGGCCCATGGAGCCCCCTCCTCAAGGGATGGAGTGTCCACCCAATGACACACATGGCCTGGGGAGCCATGAATGCCAGTACATGCACACAGCACTCTAATTAGCATGAGAGCCTGTGTCTCGACCTAGGAAGGAGACAGGACCAGGAGCATGATTGTCCTCTTGTCCTTTGCCCCAAGCTCTGATGAGGGAGCCCTGGCTCTCACAGCCAACCTCTGGAGCTGTTGCAAGTGTACAAAGAGCAAGCCACTGATATATAATGGGGGAGTGGGCACTAGACCCCCTCCAGATGTTAGGGGCCTGAATGGAGAACACAGTCACAGCAGTCATGTCCTCTCAGAGATGCCCAGTCCAAATCAGCCTGCCTTGAACTCCCCGAGTGACCGATATACTCAGTCGAGGGCTTTTATTTGTAAGTAATCCAGGAAAGAGGATCTCAAAGTACATTCCCAGCAGGCAGGTAAATCATATGCAAAGTCACCATCTTTCGGGATAACTCTTCTCATCTCTAACCCCCTTCCCAAGCTTTAGCCAGTTTACCCCTTTCCTCTAATTTCCTATATTCCTCTGGTATTTCAAATATATTTCAAAAATTTCATTCCAACCACAGGATTTAACATTTAAAAAAACTAAAACAGAAAAAAATTTGTAATTTTTTTCCCTTCAGCAAGCTCTGACCCAGAGGATCTGTTTTCCAGGACTGTGGACTAATCACCAGATATCTGAACAGCCACAGGGGCAGCCATGGCATGCAGGTCAGCCAAGGCCAGCTGGCCAGACTTAGTAGGCACCTCCCTTTGTCATGGCACAGCTGTGACAGTCCCATGTGGATGCAGCAGACACAAAAGCTTCCCAGAGAGAAAAGCCAAGGGAGAGATACACAGCAACAATAAACCAATTAACCCAAGACTATTTATAGAATGTCTACTTTGTGCCACATGTGACTCTGGGACAGTGGTCAGCAAACTCATTAGTCAACAGAGCCAAATCAACAGTACAACGATTGAAATTTCTTTTGAGAGCCAAATTTTTTAAACTTAAGCTTCTTCTAGCACCGCTTTTTCAATAGGCTTACCCAGGCCATGGTATTTTGTGAAAGAGCCACACTCAAGGGGCCAAAGAGCCACATGTGGCTCTCGAGCCTCAGTTTGCCGACCATGGCTCTGGGGCACTGGGATATGGAGAGTTAGCAATCCCAGGTCATTCCTTCTCTCGGGAAGTTTATATCTCTTCCTCCAACAATAGAAATCGATACATAAAATGTCTATATAGACATTAGAAACAAAAAACCTGAAGAACCTACATCTGTTAAAAATTTTAATTCATAATCAAAAAATGTCAAAGGTACTATCACAAACTTTACCCCAAAAACATTCCACATTCAGTCAGTCCCACTGGTAAATTATAGCCAAAAATTTAAGAAAGGAGTAACACCAAACTTTATTCGAACAATGACCCTCATTTTATGATGCTACTTTATGTTTTCTAAAGCCAGCTTAACCTAAGTACCAAAACCTAATAAAGACAAAGGAAAAAAAGAAAATTGAAGATCAGTATCTCTCATGGATATAGATGCAAAAATCTTTAACAGTCCTGGCTGTTTGGTTAGAGCACCGGCCAGTGGACTGAAGGGTCACGGATTCAATTCAGGTCAAGTGCACATATGGTGATTGCAGGCTCAACCCCCATGTGCAGGAGGCAACCACTTGTGTCTCTCTCACATCGATGTTTCTCTCTCTCTCCCTCTCCCTTCCATTTTCTCTAAAAATCAATGGAAAAAATATTCTCAGGTGAGGATTAAAACAAACAAAAACAATCCTCAACAAAATAACAGCAAACTGAAGCCAATAATAAATAAAAGAATAATACATCATGAAGAAATAGGGTTTATCTCAGGAATGGAAGGTTGGTCTAACATTTAAAAATCAATCAATTTAATATGCCCTTTTAAAAAAAATAAAGGAGGGAAAAAAACATGATTACTTTAATATATCCAAAAAAGTATTTCACAAAATTCAACATATATCGATAATTAAAATTATCAGCAACCAAGAAAATCCTCAAACTGATAAACAGTGTATATCAAAAGCCTACAAGTGGCTCACTTGGTTGAGTACTATCCCATGTACTGAAAGGCTGCCAGCTCAATTCCTGGACAGGGCACATACGTGGGTTCTGGTTTTGATCCCCAGCTAGAGAGAATATGGAAAGCAACCAACCAATGTTTCTCTCTCTCTCTCTCTCTCAGCATGTCTTCAGGTGAGAATTAAAAAAAAAAAAAAAAAGCTTATAACTAACATGATACTTCACACTGAAAAGCTGAATTGTTTCCTGTTAAGATTGGAAGAAAAGAAAGGACTACTGCTTCACTACTTCAACATTGTACTGGCAGCCCTGGCAATGAGACAAGAGAATGAAATAAAAGGCATCTGGGTCAGAGGAATTAAGACTGTCCCTACTTGCACATGCTGACTGTCTATATAGAAATTTCTAGGGGATTTACAAATCAACTACTAGAACTGATAAGTTATTTTCTAAGGTCATAAAATCCATTATATTCTTATATGTTTGCATTAAAGCACTTGGAAAATAATTTTTTAAACTTCATTTAATAGAAACAAAAATAAACTACACAGAAATGAATCTAACAAAAGATGTTAAAGATATCTACATGAAAACTATAAAACTTTCTGAAAGAAATTTTAAAAGAGCTAAATAAATACATAAATACATCACATTCAATAGAAAACTCAATGTTATTAAGGTATCATTCTCCACAAACTTATTTATAAAGTCAATGCAATCTCAATTAAGATTCTAGGAGGAATTTTCTTTTAGAAATTGACAAATTAATTTTAAGTCACATGAAAATGCAAAAAATTTAAAATAACAAAAGCAAGTTTAAGAAAGGACTAAGTTAATAAATAGAGAGATAAAGTAAAAAAGAAAAAATAAGGTTAGAGAAATTGCCCTGTGTGATTTTAACACATACTGTAAATTTACAGTAATCAATAAAATGTGCATTAGGGTAAGTGAAGACATATAGATCAATGGAACAGAAGAGAAAGTCTGGAAATAGACTCACAAATACATGGTCATTTGACCTGTATCAAAGGTATCAAGGTAATTCAATGGGGAAAGGAAAGTCATTTCAACAAATGCTGCTGGAAAAACTGATCATATGAAAAAAATGATTATTAACTCTTACCTTCACATTACACAAAAATTAACTGTACATCAATCACAATCCTAACTGTAAAACCTAAAACTACAAAACTTCTAGAAAAAGCTAAGGTAGAAAAAGATTTCTTGAACAGAACACAAGAAGCAGGAACCATAAAGAAAACAAAAACTGATAAATTCAATGTCACCAAAAAAGAAAGACAATGCTCATCTACAGATACCATTTTAAAAAAGGCAAGCCACAGAAATGGAAAACCATTGGCAACACATATATCAAACAAAGCACTTATATCTAGAATGTGTGAAGAACTCTTATAACTCAATAATAAGTCAAAGTTCAATAGAAAAATGGGCAAATAGTTCACAAAAGACAAATGGCCAATAAACACATGAAAAGATGTTGACATAATTTATCACCATGGAAATGGAAATGAAAATTAAAACCACAATGAGATATCACTACGTATCTATTAAAACATATGAAATAAAAAGACTGATCACACCAAAAGCTGGTATGGAGCAACTGGAACTCTTATGCACTACTGATGGGAATGTTATGTTCCAAGCATTTTGGAAAACAGTTGAGCAGTTTCTTAAAAAGTTAAACATACACTTACTATATGACCCACCAATTCTGCTACTAAGTATTTACCCAAGGGAAATGAAAAGATACGTCCACACACAAACATATACTAGTATATGAATGTTCATGACAGCATTATTTGCAACAGCTCTAAACTAGAAACAGCGCAAACACCCACCAACGGTAAATGAATCAACAAATTATGGAAAAGGAATATATTATGGATGTACCTGACAAGAAAAATTTCAAAATCATTATGCTGAGTCAAAGCAACCAGACATTTTTTTAAAAGAGAACATACTACCATTATTCAATTTACACAGAACTCTAAAAAAAATACAAACTAATCTGCAAAAGTAGAAATGTTTGCTTGGGGGTGGGAAGGTAGAGAGGGAAAGATTCTAAGAAAATTTGAGGGACTGAATGTTTGTTATCCTTACTGCAGTGGCAGTTTCAAAAGGTGGTGTGTTTGTGTGTGGACTCATCAAGCTGTACACTTCTAACAGTGCAGGTCACTGTACAGCAATTATGCCCCAACCAAGTTGTAAAATATTTTTATGTTTACATATCTTAGGGAACTGGAATATTCTTTAAAAGACAGGCTGAACCTTTTTCTGAATGACTAAAGTGACCATATAATTTATCACTCAAGCCAGGAAACTTCTGCAGGTCAAAGTGGGTGCTAAGAATCATTAACAGGTGTTAACTCATCTACAACAGGGTGTGTGAACAGGCAGTGCCCTGGACAAACCAGCACTATGAATCGAGGAACAACAAATACCCATTCTATTCCTTGGTGTGATTAGATACTACTTGATAGAGCAAACCATAAAGTTCATTTCTCAGAAGGCAGAACCAGAGCTGGCAACAGCTCCAGGATCAGCTATGCCTGGGCCCTTATTTTACAGACAAGGAAATGGTCCTGCTTTTCAGTGTCAGGGACAGGACAGACGCTCCTGCCTCAAGGTCAGTGTCTCTACAGCCATTCCAAAGATGAAGTGGGGCCCACCCCCACTCCCATTTCCTAAATGTCTAATTACTCTTATCCACTGTCTTTAGAACTTTGTAGCCAGTGAGGGCTGTAGAGAAGATGGCACTCTGACACTAACCAGCTTTTCTTTTTTTTTTTAATATATTTTATTGATTTTTCACAGAGAGGAAAGGAGAGGGATAGAAAGTCAGAAACATCAATGAGAGAAAGACATCGATCAGCTGCCTCCTGCACACCCCACACTGGAGATGTGCCCGCAAGCAAGGTCCATGCCCCGACCAGAATCGAACCTGGGACCTTCCAGTCCGCAGGCCGACGCTCTATCCACTGAGCCAAACCGGTCTCGGCCTAACCAACTTTCCTAATACAAATCCAGGGATGGAAGTTAGTCTGGGAATAGCCATGGAGTCACTCTGAGTAAGGCGCTTTTATCTGAGCACCTTCACACTGGGCTGAGGTCTTGAGGCTTAACTAAACATCCTGTACAGAACTAGTATGACTCCTACAGTCCTCCACCATTTGGAGGAAGAAACCAGGGAGGAGGGAAGGGGGGTATTACATGTTTTATTTTTGATTTTACATTTCAAACCAGGTGCTTCAGCTTTTGAGGGGAGGAATTACTGAGTCAACAAATAATACTACAGCCTACTACCACAGAGCAGGGAATTATCCTATCTAATGAAAGTGCAATATGTAAATTAATCATCACTCCATTACACCCACAAAGCACGCCCACCGCCAATCAGGTGTGAGTATGCAAATTAACCCAACCAAGCTGGCTGCTCCAACAGAGCAGGAGGGAGGCTTGGGTTTCCCTGGCGATGGAGGAAGCCAAGCTTTCCACATACCCTGGCTGGCCCAGGCCTCCACTCCAGGCTACCAAATTTCAATTATAGAAGATAAATAAATCCCAACAAAAATGGCAGTAGTCAGGGAGCTGGAGAGAGGTTAGGATTGCCTCTGGCAATGGAGGAAGCCTCATTGCTACCACAGAGCAAGCAGAAGGCTTAGCTCTGCTCCAGGCTACAAAAGTTTCAATTGTAGAAGATAAATAAATCTCAGATACCAGGGCCTCCACTTGGGTCACCAGGGGGCATGGCCAGCCTGCATACCATCACAGGTCTGTCATCCAGGCCCCTCATGCCCCACGGAAACCCACAACCTGATCTGGAACACCATTCAGGGCAAACTAGATGGCCCAAACTGTGCACCAAGCCTCTATCCTATCTAATAAAAGATTAATATGCAAATTGACCATCACTCCAATACACAAGATGGCTGTTTGATGTGATCAAAGATCCTACCCCCACGTGGACACAAGACGGCCAGCAAGAGAGAGCAGTTGGGAGGGACCAGGCCTGCAAGGGAGGACAGTTGGGGGCGATTAAGCCTGCAGTGGTGGGCAGTTAGGAGTGACCAGGCCGGCAGAGGAGAGAAGTTGGGGGTGACTGGGCCTATCGGGAAGGGCAGTTAGGGCAAACAGGCTGGCAGGGGAGCAGTTAGGCATCAATCAGACTGGCAGAGGAGTGGTTAGGGGGTGATCAGGCTGGCAGGCAGAAGCGGTTAGGGGCAATCAGGAAGATAGGCAAGAGAGCAGTTGGGAGCCAGCAGTCCTGGATTGTGAGAGGGATGTCCAAATGCTACTGGGATCAGGCCTAAACGGGCATTCGGACATCCCTTGAGGGGTCCCAGATTGGAGAGGGTGCAGGCTGGGCTGAGGAACAACCCCTGCTTCCTATGCACTGGGCCTCTAGTCTTAATTTAATAAACTGTTTCAAGGAAATAAAAAGATCATACCACTTAACATGCTCTGAAATACCAGCTCATTCTGGTACAGAATGATATCATTTTCCCAACTTTCAAGGAAAAAAACAGCTAAACAGGACTTGGCCCAGTCAAACCCTTGGCATATTTATCAAAGCATACCAGATAGAGAAAGACTAAAATTATTAATTTCCTAGAAACACAAAGAAAAAGCTTTAATCAAATCCATGTATTTTCTCCATTTTTTTTTCTCAAAAAACTTTTTGCTTTACAAAAGTACAATAGTCAAATTATAGTCTGTCAACTATCTATATTTGGAGGTTTGGGTTTCCTTTGTCATTAGTAAATAAAGACAATTAGAAATATTACTAATTAACACACATACATACATATACAATACATACACACACCAACCGTATTGTGAAAATAGCTTGGAATTCACAAATTTCCCTACTCTCCAATAACACAGAATCCAGACAACTCTTCTCCCACCCCAATCCACTTAATAGACTCCACAATTGGTTCCACTGCTTACCAGCCAGGCTGCCAGCAGAAGAGGGTGTCCTCTCTCTGCCTGCTTGGAACAACTGTAAGAACTGAATCCCAAGCGCTCACGTGGAGTCCCTGGCTCTTCAGACCATTTGTGCCACAGAGCAGGTGCTACTTCAGCAAAACCCCACACTTAGCAAACACAAAACCACCAACTGGGCTCAATGCCTGCTTCTTCCTGCTTCTTGAAACTGAGAACACAATGGATTATAAAGCATAGAATTTGCTGGATTAATTTCTTTCGGCAGCTGGCCTTTCAATCCTGCTCCATGGTCTAAGGTATGTTTTAACAATCACAGCATTTAATTCACTAAGCACCTACTATGTGCCAGGTGCTTGCCCCACTGTGCTCATGGGAGGATGAAGCCACAGGTGTTAAGAACTGAGATCTCACAGCTGAAAGCTGGCACAACCAGGACGTGATGTCAAGCTCTCCTGGAGCCCTCCATGTGACCAGGAACCAGGTAGGCTTACTCATGGTAGGGAGCCTAGGTGGCAGGGCTTCTGGCCTAAGAGGACTTGTGAGACAGTCTAACCCACAAGTCCAACTCTCCCATCCCAGATTCTGCTGGCAGTCACAAAAATTGGGAAGAATTTTTCCATGCAAGGAAATCTGCCAATTAATTGGGAGAATCAACATCATTAAAATGTCCATACTACCCAAAGCAATCTATAGATTTCAATGCACTCCCCATTAAAATACCAATGACATATTTCACAGACCTAGAAAGAACTCTCCAAAGATTCATCTGTAACAAAAAAAGACCCTGAATAGCCACAGCAATCTGAGAAAGAAGCATAAAGTAGGTGTGATCTCAATTACCAAATTTCAAGCTGTATTTCAAAGCAACTCTTCTCAAAACAGCCTGGTACTGGCACAAGAACAGACACATAGACCAATGGAATAGAATAGAGAATCCAGATATTCACCCAAACCAATATGCTCAATTAATATTTGACAAAGGAGGCATGAACATACAATGGAGTCAATACAGTCTCTTCAATAAATGATGTTTGGGAAAATTGGACAGATAAATGCAAAAAAATGAAACTAGACCACCAACTTACACCACACACAAAAATAAACTCCAAATGGATATAGGATTTAAACATAAGATGGGAAACCATAAAAATACTAGAGGAATCCACAGGCAGCACAATCTCAGACATATGCCGAAAGAACTTCACTGATACTGCTCCAAGGACAATGGAAGCTAAAGAGAAAATAAACAAATGGGACTACATCAAAATGAAAAGCTTTTGCACAGCAAAAGAAACCAGCAACAAAACAAGAAAACCCACTGTATTGGAGAACATATTTGCAAATGTTATCACTGATAAAGGTTTAATCTCCAACATCTACAGCCAACTTATACAACTTAATAAAAGGAAGATAAATGATCCAATAAAAAAATGGGCAACGGACCTAAATAGAACCTTTTCGAAAGAAGATAGAAGGAAGGACAAGAGACACATGAAAACATGCTCACAGTCACTAATTACCCGATAAATGCAAATCAAAACGACAATGTGATACCATCTCAGAATGGCAATCATCAACAATTCAACAAATGACAAGTGTTGGCAAGGATGCAGAGAAAAAGGAAGCCTCATGCACTGCTGGTGGGAATGTAGATTGGTGCAGCCACTGTGGAAAACAGTTTGGAGTTTCCTCAAAAAACTAAAAATGGATCTCCCATTTGACCCAGCAATCCCACTCTTAGGAATTTATCCTAAGAAACTAGAAACATCCATCAAAAAGGATATATGCACCCCGATGTTCATAGCAGCACAATTTACAATAGCTACAATTTGGAAACAGCCTAGGTGCCCATCAGCAGATGACTGGATCAGAAAACTATGGTACATCTACACAATGGAATACTATGCTGCCATAAAAAAAAGAAGGAATTCTTACCATTTGCAGCAACCTGGATGGAACTGGAGAGCCTTATGCTAAGTGAAATAAGCCAGTCAATGAAAGAAAAATACCACATGATCTCACTCATTTATGGATAATAAAGAACATTATAAACTGGTGAACCAAAAGATAGATACAGAGGCAGTAAAGCATCAAACAGACTGTGAAATTACAGCAGGAAGGTTAGGGAGAGGTGAGGTAGATAAGAGATCAACCAAAGGACTAGTATGCATGCATATAAGCATAACCAATGAACACAAAACACTGGGGGGTTAGGGTATGCATGGGAGTGGGGGGGCCCCAATGGGAAATATGTATACATGTAATACATTAATAAAAGAATTTTTAAAAAAGAAATCTGCCAATTATACATATCTATATCTATATCTATATATATATATATAGCTTTTCCTCTCTCCAGCACAGGGGTTTTGACCAGGAAGTACCTGAGCTCCAAACAAGCTGAGAGAAAAAACTGATGTTGAAATCTGAGTAAAGTTCATGGATCCTCACCAAAGGAGCAGCCCTGATGACTCCATAGACTGACATCTGCTGGAAACAGAGTGAGAAACAGGTCTGCAGTTTCACCCTGTGCAGGCTTAATAAGGAACTTATTTTCACTCAACAAACGTGAGTGCCAAGTAGACAACATTTTAGAAACTAGAAATATTACTTAAACCATCACATAGCTTTTTTATTTAGAGTAATAAAAACAGAGAAAATATAATGAAAAGGAAAACCAAACGCAATTAAAATGTAAGATAATTAAACAAAGGCATCCTATATTTTTTAGAAAACACTTGGTTTTCTTTATATTTCATTTTTCCTGTTTTCAGTAGAGAAAGCCTGAAAACTCTTAAGGATAACAATTCTTTCCGGATATGTACTCTGCAACTACAGATGCTGTTTTTTTAGAAGTCTAGAAAACTGATTTCATCTGAAATCCTTTGGAATCCCTTTAAATCAGAATAACTGCTAAGTGTTAGCAAGTTGAACCCTATCACATTCCTATTAATAGTGATGAGTAGTGATGGAGATAAAAGCTGGAAATATTTAGAGGCCACTATTTTAAACCTAATAAAATGACTGTGAGATGGATCAGTATTATCCCCAGTTCCCGAATGAAAGAAATGGAAGAAAGCAACGTACTGGACATAGAGTTCAAAACCACATTTATAAGGTTATTCAAGAACCTTCGACAAACCGCCAAGAAACTTAGTGAGACCTCTGAGAAACTTAGTGAGATCTTCAAGGATCTTAATAAGAATGCCAAAAATAAAACAGAAAAGGACCAATCAGAAATTAAGCATACACTGTCTGAAATAAAGAATAATATACAGAAATCCAACAGCAGACTAGAGGACCCCAAGAATCAAACAAAAGATCTGAAATATGAGGAAGCAAAAAACATCCAACGAGAAAAACAAAAAAGAAAAAAGAGTCCAAAAATGTGAAGATAGTATAAGGTCCTCTGGGACAACTTGAAGCGTACTAACATCAGAATTATGGGGGTGCCAGAAGAAGAGAGAGAGCAAGATACTGAAAACCTATTTGAAGAAATAATGACTGAAAACTTCCCCTACCTGGTGAAAGAAATAGACTTACAAGTCCAGGAAGCACACAGACCCCATATAAAAGGAATCCAAAGAGGACCACACCAATACACATCATAATTAAAATGCCAAGTCCAAAAGACAAAGAGAGAATCTTGAAAGCAGCAAGAGAGAAACAGTTAATTACTTACAAGGGAGTACCCTTTTGACTGTCAGCTTATTTCTCAACAGAAACTATGCAGGCCACAAGAGAGTGGCAGGAAATATTCAACGTGATGAATAACAAGAACCTACAATCAAGAGTGCTCTACTCGGCAAAGTTATCATTAAGAATTGAAGGTCAAGCCAAGACCAGTTTGGCTCAGTGGATAGAGTGTCGGCCTGTGGACTGAAAGGTCCCAGGTTCGATTCCGGATGGGGGCATGTACCTTGCTGGCGGGCACATCTCCACTGTGGGGCGTGCAGGAGGCGGCTGATCGATGTCTCTCTCTCGTCGATGTTTCTGACTTTCTATCTCTCTCCCTTCCTCTCTGTAAAAAATCAATAAAAAATATATTTAAAAAAAAAATTGAAGGTCAAATAAAGAGCTTCAGAGACAAGAAAAAGCTAAAGGAGTTCATCACCACCAAACCAGGATTATATGAAATGCTGAAGGGTATTCTTTAAGAAGAGGAGGAAGAAGAAAAAGGTAAAGATAAAAATTATGAACAACGAAGTGATAACAAATACATACCTATCAACAAGTGAGTCTAAAAATCAGGTGAATAAAAAATCTGAACAGAATAAACTGGTGAATATAATAGAATTAGGGGCATAGAAAGGGAAAGAACTGACAATTCTCAGGGGAAATGGGATGTGCGGGTTGGGGGAAGAGATTGGACAAAAATCTTACACCTATGGATGAGGACAGTGGTGGGGGGTAAGGGCATGGGGTGGGGGATGGAGAATCGATGGAGAATCAAGTGGAGGGGAGCTATGGAGGGATGGGGGAAGGAACATCTGTAATAAACTGAACAATAAAGATTTATTTTTTAAAAAAAGTGCAACAGACAGCTGCACTAGGCCCAATGAAATCTGAAGTAATCCATAGTGACTTGTTTAATTAGAAGTTATTATTCAACAAACAGAAAAAGTATGTTTCATTTAAGTAATATAAGTAAACCAAACTAAAATAAAATTTTCTAATTAAGTACCAAATGACATAATAAATTATTTGGTAATTGCTTTCGATTCACTCATTGAATAGATACAAAGTGCCTATAATCATGCTGCTCAGTCAACTCTGACTGTGGTGGACCCAGAGCCCCACTGTGGGAGGGTGTCCAGTCCCCAACCAATGTGTGCTTCAGCCAAACCCAGGACCAATGTGTCACCCAATGCCAGCACCACAACCTGAGGGATCTGAGGCAGAAGCCTCAGGCAACAAGTGGGTAGTGGTATGACAGCAAGTGGCCAGGGCCACACTGAATGAAATGAAGAGCTCTGGGAGTAAAACTTCCATCAAGAGCCACCATCCTCACCCAGCCAGTGTGGCTCAGCGAGCATTGACCCAGGAACAAAGAGGTCACTGGTTCAATTCCTAGTCAGGGCACAAAACAAGTTGTGGGCTCAATCCCCAGTAGAGGGTGTGCAGGAAGCAGCTGATAGATGTTTCTATTGCTCTATCCCTCTCCTTTCCTCTCTCTCTCAAAATCAATAAAGGGGGGGAAAAAAGCCATTGTCCTCTGCCAGGTAATGTGGGCCATCCTCTGCCCACATCGTGGACATGAATGTCTCACAATCCCCATATGCTCCAGGCTCCTTGCCCTTCAAGGGACACAGGCCAGGTTGCAGCCTACACCTGCCTGCCCTCAGCCTTTGACTTGCTTACTGCACTCGATCAGGAGCAGCTGTCTGCCTCAGATGACAAGCTGCTTGTCCTACTAAGTTTAGAAAACCTTCACTAAATTGAATTCCACTAATTCTGCCTCCTCCAAAAGAACAGAGCCTTGGACACCAGCCACCATGAAGTCAGTCTCTGAAGTGAAGAGGTCTAAAACTGGAAGGGGCTGGCAATAGGTTCCTGGTAAAGGGCGAGTAGAGTCGCCTGAGTCTCGCCCTGTGCATTGTGACCAGATGCTTTCTAGGAAGCCATCTATCATGGATTGCTCAATTCCCCAGTGTTCTTCAATACAGTTATTGAATTCCCAAGTCATGCAAAACAAAGAATGGCACTGGTAACAAGGAGAACAGTTTAATTGCTTGCACTGCCCTGCTCTGCACCCAGCCCCTTGTGTCCCACCTCACGGCTCCAGCCAGACTTCCACATCTTTTGCCTGGTCACAGCAAAGGACCCTGACTGACCTCCAGCAGCAG
Source organism: Lasiurus borealis (assembly GCA_004026805.1). Lineage (NCBI taxonomy): Eukaryota > Metazoa > Chordata > Mammalia > Chiroptera > Vespertilionidae > Lasiurus > Lasiurus borealis. The sequence continues at coordinate 13,465 of PVJN01000608.1, read as the reverse complement.
CCAGAATCAGAGCAAATACCACTCCTAGCTTTAAAATTTTTAATGGCTTCCCAATACATTTAGAACAAAAAAGTCTTAACCCCCTCCCCCACCCCCTCCCCACAAAGCCAAGAAAGTACTTCACCCCTGACTTCTGTCTACCTCACACACCTGCTCTTTCTGATAGGAACCACTTGCACCTAAGATATTTGGCATCACTGGCCACAACCTTTCTCAGCCCAGAAAGCCTTCACTGATCCTGCCCCCCAACTGAGCCAAACTCTTCTTCATGGCCTGCTGTTCCTACATTGGCACTACCTGCTGCCCCTGTGGCACTGTATGCTGTATCAGGAAAGCCTGGGCTATTGAAGGCATTCTGCTGAGTGACATCAGTGACAAGAACAGGGCCTAAATCATCTTGAAACTAGTGCTGATGAAGTCACTCTTCAACAAGTACTTATGAGCACCTACTTTGTGCTGGCACTGGGGGAAAGCTGTGAATAAAAAAGACAAAAATTCTTGCTCTCATGCAGCATCTATGACAGCATTATAACAAAACAAGATAAACCAAATGGACTCTTATGACTCTCAGGGAGAGATGCCAGGGATGGGGGGCAGTGTGAGAAGAAAGGTATGATGTACCCCACAACTTTTGTTTTTGCTGCATTTTGAAACTTTAAGTAACAGTAAAGGAGGTGATAACATTTCATCAAGTCTTTATTAAAATAGGACTTAGGTTAAAAGTGATGAAAGCACTGCCCTTGATTGTTGCTCAATGGTTAGAGCACCAGCCCACACACTGACGAGTCTCAGGTTCGATTCCCGGTCAAGGGCACATGGGTGGGTGTGGGAGACAACCAATAAATCTCTCTCTCTCTCTCTCTCTCTCTCTCTCTCTTTCCTCCTCCTCCTCGTCCCTCATCCCTACCCCCCTTCTACTCTCTAAAAATAACATAAGATAAAATAAAATAAATAATAAAATAAAATAAAATATCAATGGAAAAAATATCCTCAGGTGAAGATTAAAAAAAACAAAGATGTGAAAAAAAATAAAATGTAAGACATAGAGAAAACAACTAATAATATGTTAAATTTATATGCAAGTACAAGAGTATCTAAATTAAGTATAGATTAAATATAATCCAGTGGGAGACATAATCAAATTAAATAAACAATAATTTTAAAGTCACAAAACTATATGCTGCTTACAAGAATCACACATAAAATAAAAACAAAGATGTTGAAAGTAAAAGGATGGAAAATTATATACCATTACTTATAATGTAATTACTAGCCAAAAAATAAAGCTATAATAACATCAAAGTAAACTTTAAGGCAAAAAACATTAAGATTAATAACAATGGCTATTTCATAATAAAAGGGTCAATCTAGTAAGAAATAAAATAATTTTAAATCTGTGTGGACTCAATAATAGTCCTCCCAATATATAAAGCAAAAATTAACAGAAAGAAAACAAAAAACAGATAAGTCAACAATTACAATTGGATATTTTTATATATCTCACTTGATAATAGGACAAGCAGAAAATAAATCACTAGGTTATAAAAGATTTGAGAAAAATGTCTAAACTTGTGTCCTAATCAACAAAATGAAGAACTATCTGCCAGACCTTTGTGGCTCAATGGTTGAGCATTGACCATGCACCAGGAGATCACTGTTTCAATTCCTGGTCAGGGCACATACTCAGGTTGTGGGCTGGATCTCCCCCAATAGGGGACATGCAAGAGGCAGGCAATCAATGTAGATGTTTCTCATCTTTGCTTCTATCTCTCTCTCCCTCTTTCTTCTCTCTCTCAAATCATTTTATTTTTTAAACTGGTAAGAACAGATACTACACTTGATCTTAGCCAAAAGGCCAAGAAGCGATTCATTTTATTTTTTAAAGTAGTGACACGGTGCACGAAATTTGTGCACATTAAAAGGGGATTAATTAAAGGAAATTATGTAATATTGCTATTTGCCCTTTCTCTATAACAAGTGTCAGAGATGAAAGAAAATTAGTAAAATGAATATGAAAACCTTCCTCCTATCAGAGTCAGGGGCTCACCATGAGACCCAGAGACAAGTCCCTGCCCACCCAGATGCACTTCAAAACCACATGAGAGCCAGACCCAGCCATCCCTCCTCCCACCCCCCCATTGGGCTAGAACCAGACCCAGCCAGTCCCACCCTTGTCAAGCCCAGCTGGGCAGGGGGAGTAGCCTCGGGTCCCCTGGCCTGACACCAGGATGGGGGGCATGGCCTAAGATCCCCAAGCTGAGACAGGAATAGGAGGGAGTGCCTTGAGGTCCTCCATCAAGTGCTGCCAGGTAGGGGACACGGCCTGAGAGCCTCTGTCAATCCCCATTGAGAGGGGGGCATGGCCTGAGGTCCCTTGTAAAGCCCCACCAAGCAGGGGGGGAGAGCCTCAGGTCCCCAAGCCCAGCACCAGAAGGAGGGCACAGCCTCAGGTACCCCATCAAGCCCTCCTGGGCAGGGGCGCAGCCTAAGATCCCCTGACCCAGAACTGGGGATGCACCTTGAGACCCTGTCAAGCCCTGCTGGGTGGGGGACATAGCCTGAGGTCCCCTGTCAAGCACATCTAGGCAGGGGGCCACAACCTCAGATCCCCTGGCCCGGTGCTGGGATAGGAGCACAGTCTGAGGTGCCCTGTCAAGCCTCACCTGGTGGGGGGCACGGCCTGAGGTCCCCCAGCCTGGCACTGGGGCAGGGGGAGCAGCCTGAGGTCCCATGTCAAGCCCTGCCAGGTAAGGGACATGGCCTGAGATGCCCTGTCAAGCCCTACGGGGATGGTGGAGGCCATACACTCAGGTCCCTGCTAATTGCTTGTTAAGGCTCCTTATGGGAACTTGGCCTCAGCTGTGGATACAGCCTTCTTTCTGATAGAGTGATGGTTAATTAGCATATTTACTCTTTATTAGATAGGATGTTATTTTTTTTAAAAAGATAAAAAACTACTGATCCAAGTTCTGCTCAAATGCACATGGAACATTTATAAAAACCAATAGGGAGAGAATCCAAGATGGCGGCATAGGTAAACACCTACACTGCTGCCTCGCACAACAATTTCAAAACTACAACTAAAAGACAGAACGGACATCATCCAGAACCACAGGAAAGCTGGCTGAGTGGAAATTCTACAACTAGAAGTAAAGAAAGGGGCTCACAGAGACCCAGAGGAGCTGCAAAAAGCTGAGGTACAGAGACGCACGCGCGTGGAGAGAGCGGGTGACAGTGAACCTGGCTGGCTTTCTCTGGCAGGAGGGAGACTGAGACTCTCAAAGGCATTGAACCCCTTATCCTACGACACTAAACCCCAGATCCAGCCGAAACTCATACGGGGGGAGTTTGGACTGTGAAGGGGGAGAAGTGCACGGAAATTTAGGGGAGTCGCAAAAGATCAGAAGTCTGATGGCGTGCACAGCATTGTGTACAGAGAACCTACTGCTGATTGTGCCACTGGCTTTTGGAACTGGGCAGGAGACAGATCCTCCCAACTGTGCCACTTCTAACTCCACTAAACCCCAGTTTCGGGCGAAACCCTGGGGACCCAGACTCGTGTGGTCCCAGAGCGCAGGGGAGCTGGAAAGGCAGAGGTCTAGAGGCACTTCAAGACTGAGCTCGAGCACACAGGGACCATTCTAGTGATTACCCAGTCACGTAAGACTCAGGGGCCATGGAGGGCGGGGCAGACTGGAAGGCAAGGTGGTCCCTTAAGCCCTGAGACTCCACCCATCCCAAGTTCAACAGAGAGGCTTCTGCAGTTTTTCAAGTCTGGTATCATAAGGCTGAATCCAACAAAGAAGTTCTCCCAGCATAGTGAAAATGCCGAGACGAGGGAAGGGATCACAAACAAAAGAAATGGAGGAAAACAAACGACTGGATATAGAGTTCAAAACCACGCTTATAAGGTTTTTCAAGAATATCCTAGAAAAGATGGATAAATTAGGGAGTCCCAACCGGAGATGAAAAAGGACCAACTAGAGATGTAAAAGATCCAACTAGAGATGGAAAAGGACCAACTAGAGATGATAAAGGACCAAATAGAAATTAAACATACACTGACTGAAATAAAAAAATATTATACAGATACCTAACAGCAGACTAGAGGAAGGCAAGAATCAAGTCAAAAACTTGAAATATAAAGACTCAGAAAACACTCAAAAGCAAGAAGAGAAAAGAATCCAAAAATGTGAAGATAATGTAAGGAGCCTCTGGGACAACCTCAAGTATACCAACATCAGAATTGTGGGGGTGCCAGAAGAAGAGAGAGAGAGAGCAAGATACTAAAAACCTATTTAAAGAAATAATGACTGAAAACTTCCCACATCTGGTGAAAGAAATAGACTTACAAGTCCAGGAAGCACACAGAACCCCATATAAAAGGAATCCAAAGAGGACCACACCAAAACACATCATAATTAAAATACCAAGAGCAAAAGACAAAGAGAGAATATTAAAAGCAGCAAGAGAAAAACAACTGATTACCTACAAGGGCGCACCCATAGGACTATCAGCTGATTTCTCAACAGAAACAATGCAGGCCAGATGGGAGTGGCAAAAAATATTCAACGTGATGAATAGCAAGAACCTACTACCAAGAATACTCTATCCAGCAAAGCTATCATTCAGAACTGAAGGGCAGATAAAGAGCTTCACAGATAAGAAAAAGCTAAAGGAGTTCATCAACTCCAAACCAGTATTATATGAAATGCTGAAATGTACTCTTTTAGAAGTGGAAGAAAAGGTAAAACATAAAAAATTATGAACAAATACATATCTATCAACAAGTGAATCTAAAAATTAAGTGAATTAAAAATTTGAATCAGGAGCACAGAAAGGGAGTGGACTGATAATTCTCAGGGGGAAAGGGGTGAGGGGTGTACAGGCAGAGACTGGACAAAAATCACACCTATGGACTCATCAATGGGGTGGAGGTAAGGGTAGAGGGAGGGTTGGGAGCCGGGTGGAGGAGACCTATGGAGGGGAAAAAAGAGAAACAAATGTAGTAATCTGAATAATAAAGATTTAATTTAAAAAAAAAAAACAATAGGTATTAATGTCTCGATAATTTTAAAAGATAAGAATCATAGACTTTGTTCTCTAATCACAGTAGAATTAAGCTAAAAGTCAGTAATAATACAACTAGAAATGTTTGAACTCAACTCACTTTAATCATTGAAGAAGCAAATTACCATTTTTAAACTATCAAAGTGGCAAAGATATTCTAAAATGTGAACACATGGTATTTGTAAAAGGATAGGGAAAAAAAGCACTTATTGGTATATGATGTCTTATTGATATTTCTAAGGGAATTTGGCAATAATATACCAAGTCTTTTAGTCTTCACAGAAGAGCATTAACATGTTTAATCATCAAAAGCATAGAATTTTATGCTATTGCAGAGGCTGAGACATAAAGCTGGTAAATCCCTTTTCTTTATCATCATGTTGCTCTGCTTTTGGCTTTGTAAGGGGCTGGCCCCATTGTCTGCTCTACTCCCCACCTTCTAAAAGCACCCAGTGCCACTGCTCTATATTATTAGATATTATTAATATCTAATTGATATTAGATTTTATTAGAAATCTAAAGGCAATCTCTGTTTTTAGCTTCATCCTGACTCACTGTCCTTAAAGAACAAGAAAAGAGGCAGACCCTTGTCCAATTATATGAAGCTCATTCATGCCATTTCTTCCATCAAGACGGTCTCAAAACCTCTCCTCTCCCACAAGTACCTACCCCCGTTTCTGTCTCAAGGTCCTTACTTCTTCATAGTACACTTCTCTGGCCATTTTGGGGAGGATTAAAAATACTCTTTTCTAATGTGGAGCGAATTTACTCATGCTCCCACAGCTATAAAAGGTTCCTATCTGTTGGTTGATTCATGGTAACAGTAATTCTCATTGGTGGTTTGTAAAGCATCAAATTTTTGTACAAGTTATAGAGCTTGGAAATCACAACTGGAATAGCTAGAAAACCAAATGAGATATTCCAGGAAGTGCAATAGCTTCTGGGTGAATTCACTGATGCATTCTGCACTTATTCCCTGAACACATGTGCTGCCTTCCAGAAGGATGCAGCCGATGGAAGAAACACCTGCACACAGACTCCTGCATTTGCTGCATGGTAAGTGACAGGTTCAGAGGTCTGACAATAAATATTGCAAGAGGTGAGAAATGGGCCAGATCATTAAGAGTGAATTTTAAGCAAAGAAAATATTTGTATCACCTACAGCTCCAGTGCTCAAAACTAACTTACTCTATGGAAGTGTGACTAAGGGACTGGGCACCAAACACTCCCCATTGCACCATCACAGATTATTCAAGGGATGGGCTTCCTTATATTGGAATGTTTCTGGGAAACTCAGTATGAATCTTTCTTTTTCTTGTCGTTCCACCACATCCTCAGATGAAAATGCAGTTTTAGAGCAATAACAAAATAGGATATAAATGTGGAAGAATAGGTGCCTCTTCCTGAGGTCTGGGAATCACCCATGACTACTGGCCAGAAATGGAGTTCCAACAAAGAACAAGCTCTACATCTGGAAGTTGAGCATTTGTTCCTCAAAATTTTCCTACAGAGATGAAATATAAGTCAGGCTTCATTTTGAGATTAGACTGACAGCTCCATAGTAACGAATACTGTCCCAAAATGCATACTATTTTCCATCATATTTTTTGAGATAGAATTTCCATACAATTCACCCTATAAAAGTATTCAATTTAGTTGTTTCCAGCACATTCACAAAGTTGTGCAACCATTTCCCATATCTAATTTTGGACGAGTTTGTCACTCTCAAAAAGAAAAAAATCCTGCACACTTTAGCAGGAACTCCTTCCTCTTCAGCCCCTCAAAGCCACTAATCTACTTCCTGTCTCTACAGATCTGCCTATTGTGGACATTTCATACAAATGGAATCATAAAATATGTGGCCATTTGTAACTGGCTTCTTTCAACAAGTTATTTTATTTTTATGGTTCATCCAAGTTGTAACAAGCATCAGTAACTCACTTATTTTTCAAAAGCCTTTTGAAAGTTTATGTTTTCTGCCTCAAATGTAATTCCATTTCCAATAATTTATACTATGGAAATAATCAGAAATGCACAAAAGGATTTGTGAGTAAATCTACACCACAATATTGAAATGTTTAATATAGAAAATGGATACATAAACTTATACATTTATATGATGGAATACTAAAAAATATCAGTAATAAGATTTTGAAGGTTATTATTATAAGAGGAAAAAGCTCATTGTTAAGTGAAGAAAGTTAAAAATTGCATTTTTTAAAACGTAGTTGGTGGGACATAAACCAAAATATATTACTGGGTATATTTGGGTAATAGCAAGATGGATGGTTGCAAATTTGCTATTTATAGATATATACTTCAAAGTTTTCTTTAATAACTTCAATGATAAACAAAAAATAATTTGTCTTTAATAACATTTTCTACTGGGATAAAACAACTTTGGGCACTTGAACAAAAAGGCACTCAGTTAAATTCAGTCTGTGGATATATATATATGGGTATATATATATCCATATCCATATATATATATCCCAGTTCTGACTGCACTGAACCCCAGTTCCAGGCGAGACTCATACAGGGAGGGGAAGAGGTCTGGACTGTTGGAAAAAGTGAGGAGTGCATGGAAACTCAGGGGAGTCACGAAAGGCAGAGGTCTGGAGAAGCATGCACGAGTGCACGCAGAGAGAACTGACTGCTGATTGTGCTGCTGGCTTTCTCTAGCAGGAAGAATATGGGACCTCCCAACTGCGCTGAATTCCAGTTCTGACTGCACTGAACCTCCATTGCAGAGCCGACAGGAAGCCATATCTGAGTTTTCATCAGCCTGGCTCACACTGTTTTCTCCACCCTGGTGATTTGGAGACCCCGCCCCATCCAATTTGCAGCCCCTACCCAAGCTTTTTGCAGCAGCTCTTCCATATGAATGGCCTGTCCTAACTTAGGCTTCAGTCTCTCCTAAAATTTCTCAAACAAGCGGCAGCTGGAGTCAGCATGCCACATAATTATCATTAAGAGGCCAAGACAGCTTGGCCTTCCCTGTACACTTTGAAGCCCAATATCAATACCATCCATCTTTCTGTAGCTCCTGGCAGGTGGCCCTAGGCAGTGATTGACTTTACACTTCCCAGGAGACCCCAGAGCCAGTGCATCAGGTGAACAGCTTCAGATACTACCAAATTACAACTTTATACATCCACAAGCAACACATTCAAGGGGCAGACTTTGTGAGCATCTTAAGCCCCACTGAAACAAGTCCTACCCCATATTGATGGCTCTTGCACAGCAGCTCTTCCACTGTAGTCGCAGCTGATCCCTACAGCCAACTGGCCTGAAGGTCAATTCCTCCCAGTGATGCCAACAGCAACCAAGGCTCTACTACAAGACAGTGCACACAACACACATAGGGATGCACTTAGAGTGCCAGCTGCAGTGACTGGGGAATCTGAGCCACTATAGGACACTGGGCCCTATAGGACACCTACTACACAAGATCACTGTACCAATTCTAGGAGAGTCAGCAACTTTACTAATATGTAGAAAAAACAAAGACAGGGAAACAACCAAAATGCAGAGACAAAGAAACATTCACAAATGAAGAACAGAAGAAATCTCCAGAAAAAGAACTAAATAAGTGGAAGAAAGTCAACTACTAAAGAATTTAAAACAATGGTTATAAAACTGCTCAAGGAACTTATAATAAGAGCTTGAAGGGTCTTAGTGAGAATTTCAAGAATCTTAGGGAGAATTACAAGAACCTTAGTGAGACAATCAAAGACATGAAAAAGGACCTGTCAGAAATTAAGCATACACTAACTGAAATAAAGAATAATTTCCAGTGATTCAACAGCAGAGTAGAGGATTCTGAGAATCAAATCAACAATTTGGAATATAAGAAGCAAAAAACACCCAATCAGAAGAGCAAAAAAAGAAAAAAGAATAAAAAAATATTAAGATAGCTTGGCCAGCATGGCTCAGTGGTTGAGTGTCACCCTATGAACCAGGAGATCATGGTTAGATTCCAGTTAAGGCATATGCCCAGAATGCAGGCTCAATCACCCATGTGAGGCATTTAGGAGGCAGCCAATCAATGATTTTTCTCTCAACTTTGATGTTTCTATCTCTCTCTGTCTCTTTCTCTCTAGTTTATATATATACATTTTAATATGAATATATTATAAGGAGCCTCTGGGACAACTTCAACCACACCAAAATTTACCAGAAGGAGAAGGGAGCAAGATATTGAAAACCTATTTGAAGACAAAATGACAGTAAACTTTCCCTACCTGAACTTCCGAGTCTAGGAAGCACAGAGAGTCCCAAACAAGAGGAACTCAAAGAGGCCCCTACCAAGACACATCATAATTAAAATTCCTAGGGTTAAAGACAAAGAGAGAATTAAAAGCAACAAGAGAAAAGCAATTAGTAAGAAGAAAAAGATAAAAAAATATGAACAATAAAATGGCTATAAATACATATCTATCAATAATTGAATCTAAAAATCAAAATAAACGAACAAGGAATCGAATGAACAAAATAAACTAATGAATAAAATAGAACCAGAGGCATGGAAACATGGAACAGATTGACAAATCTCTGAGGAAAGGAGGAAATGGATGAGGGGGGAAGAGATTACCCAAAGAACTTATATATATATATGCATTATCTATGCACAGACAACAGGGTGGTGAAGGCCTGGAGCAGGACAGAAACCAGTTGGAAGGGAGCAATGGGGGAGTGAAGGGGATGGGGATATCTGTAATACTTTCAACAGTAACGATTTTTTTAAGTGTTCCACAAAACATAAAATAAAAAAAAGTTACTAAATGAATTTTTTGCACTTATTTTAACTCTGAAATGAAAAGACAACAAAGGCTACCTTCCCACACCAAAGAAAAGCACACACATGGACAGAAAATTCTAAATCCAAAATTTGGTTGTAAGGTTCAACATTATCAAGAAATATTTATTGTTAGGAAATGTACAAATACTAAAACCAAATTAATGTTCAAAACACTCCAATAAGAACACCTATTCTTATTAAATTAAAAAACTCTAAAGCTACATATCAAAGAATAGCCAATGATATTGTTTTAGATGTTTCTCCCAGCCAATAATTAAACCATAAAATTCATGGGGAAAAGGCTAAATATACTTGAAGTAAAATAAAGCGTAAGATAAGAGAAACCATCAGGAAAGGCTAATTTGATAAGCTATGAAGCAAATCCAAAACCAGTTAGTTACATCATCACAAAGTAGAAATTTAAAGAGAAAGAGGAAAATTCCATTTATTTTAGCAACATCAACAATCAATCAAATCAATAATTAAATAATATAAAAACAAATCTTGGAAGTATCTGAAACTAACACTAACCCAAAATATAGATCCTAAACATGATGAAAATTACCCACCTTGACTGTTATCAAAGAATTGAAAAGAAAATAGGAAGCAGGGAGAGACAAAGATGGTGGCATAGGTGAATACCTAAACTGCTGTTTCGCACAACAATTTCAAAACTACAACTAAAAGATAGAATGGACATCATCCAGAACTACAAGAAAGCTGGCTGGTTGGAAATTCTACAATTAGAAGGAAAGAGAGAGGCTCACAGAGACTCAGAGGAGCTGCAAAAAGCTGAGGTACGAAGACATGTGCGTGGTGAGAATGGGCGGTGGAGTCCTTGGCTGGCTTCCTCTTGCAGGAGGGAGACGGAAACTCCTGACTGCACTGAACCCCAGTTCCGTGCAAGACTCCTATGTGGAGAGTCTGGACTGTCGGGAAAAGGGAGGAGTGCACGGAAAATTAGGGGAGCCACGAAAGGCAGAGGTCTGGAGGAGCATGCGCCAGTGCATGTAGAGAGGAATGACTGCTGATTGTGCCGCTGGCTTTCTCTAGAAGGAGGAAGACAGAACCTCCCAACTGCAATGAAATTCAGTTCCAAATGCAATGAACTCCAGTTTCGGGTGAGACCCTAGGGACCCAGACTCATATGGGTCCCCGGAGTGCATGGAAACTCAGGGGAGCCGGAAGGCAGAAGTCTGGAGGCGCACAAGTGTGCACAGAGAAGGCTACAGCAATTACTAAGGGATATTGACACCCAAGGGCCAAATAGGGCAAGGTTGACGAGAAGCCAAGGCTGTCTGCTCCACCCTGAGACTCCACCCCATCCAAGCTGAACACAGAGGCTTTTGGAATTTTGCAAGTCTTGCATCATAAGGCTAACTCCAGCACAGAAGTTCTCCCTGCATAGACACTGTTGATCCCCATAGACAATTGGTCTGCAGGTCAATTCTCCCCAGTGATGCCAACAACAATCAAGACTTAACTATAGCTGAAACCGGTTTGGCTCAGTGGATAGAGTGTCAGCCTGCAGACTGAAAGGTCCCAGGTTCAATTCCGGTCAAGGGCATGTACCTTGGTTGTGGGCACATCCCCAGTAGGAGGCGTGCAAGAGGCAGCTGATCGATGTCTCTCATCGATGTTTCTAACTCTATATCCCTCTCCCTTCCTCCCTGTAAAAAATCAATAAAATATATAAAAAATAAATTAAAAAAAGACTTAACAAGACTGTACACACAGTACACAAAGGGGTGGACCAAGAGTGTCCACCTCAGGTAACTAACTGGGGAAGTGGAGCTACTGGGCCATATGGGACACCTAGCACACAAAGCTACTCTACCAACTCAGGGAAGCAGCAAAAATGTGGAGACAAAGGAACAGATCACAAATGAAAGAAATGGAGGAAAACAAATGACTGTATATAGAGTTTAAAACCACAGTTATAAGGTTTTTCAAGAATTCCTAGAAAAGATGGATCAATTTAGCGAGACCCAAGAGGAGATGAAAAAGGACCAACTAGAAATGAAAAAGGACCAACTAGAAATTAAACATACATTGACTGAAATAAAAAATATTATACAGAGACCTAAATAGCAGACTAGAGGAACCCAAGACTCAAGTCAAAGATCTGAAATACAAAGAAGCAGAAAACATTCCACTGGAAAAGCAAAAAGGAAAAGGAATCCAAAAATGTGAAGATATGTAAGGAGCTTCTGGGACAAGTTCAAGCATACCAACATCAGAATTATGGAGATGCCAGAAGAAGAGAGAGAGCAAGATACTGAAAACCTATTTGAAGAAATAATGACAGAAAACTTCCCACATCTGGTGAAAGAAATAGACTTACAAGTCCAGGAAGTGCACAGAACTCCAAACAAAAGGAATTCAAAGAGGACCACACCAAGACACATCATAATTAAAATGCCAAGAGCAAAAGACAAAGAGAGAATATTAAAAGCAGCAAGAGAAAAACAGTTAATAACTTACAAGGGAGCACCCATACGACTGTCAGCTTCACAGATAACAAACTCTTTTAGTTTTATCAACACCAAACCAGTATTATATGAAATGCTGAAAGGTATTCTTTAAGAAGAGGAAGAAGAGAGGAGAAACCAAGATGCTGTCATAGGTGAACACCTAACCTGGTACCTCGCACAACAATTTCAAAACTACAACAGAAAGACAGAATGGACACCATCCAGAACCACAGGAAAGCTGGAGGAGTGAAAATTCTACAACTAGAAGTAAAGAGAGGGACTCACAGAGACCTAGAGGAGCTGTAAAAAGCTGAGGTACGGAGACAAGCTCGTGGAGAGGACGGGCTGAGGAGGGTCTGGCTGGCTTCCTCTAGTGGAAGGGAGATGGAAAATCCCAACTGCACTGAATCCCACCTCCAAGCGAGAATCATAGGGGGAGTCTGGACTGATGTGAAAAGGAAGAAGTACACAGAAACTTAGGGGAGCCGCGAAAGACAGAAGTCTGGGGGCTCTCAAAAGTGAGCGGGAAAGTGCACACGCAGAGCGCTGACTGCTAATTGTGCCTGGCTTCCTCTAACAGGAGGAAAACAAAACCTCACAACAGCACTGAAATCCAGGTCTAACTGCACTGAACCCCAGTTTTGGGAGAGACCCTGGGGACCCAGATTCATACAGGTCCTTAGAGCGCAGAGAAACTCAGGGGAACCGAAAGGCAGAGTTCCGGAAGTTCTCGCATGCACGCGTGAAAGGCAGAGGTCTGGGGCAAGCCCTCATGTGCAGACACAGCTGATCCTCACAACCAATTGGCTTGGAGGTCAATTCCCCTCCCCGCCCCCCAGTGATAACAACAACAATTAAGAATTAACTACATCAAGATTGTACACACAGTTCACAAAGGGGTGCACCAAGAGTCCACCTAAGGTAACTGGGGAGGCACAGCTACTGGGCCACATAGGACACCTAGCACACAAAGCTACTCTACCAACTCAGAGAAGTAGCGAAATATGCGGAGACTAAAGAACAAATCACAAAGAAAAGAAATGGAGGAAAACAAATGACTGGATATAGAGTTCAAAACCACGGTTATAAGATTTTTCAAGAATTTCCTAGAAAAAATGGA
>PVJN01000607.1:0-187205 GCA_004026805.1 Lasiurus borealis | reverse complement strand
GATGTTAGGCGCTGCACTAAGAATGAGGCCCTGGGCATTAACTCTTCTAATTATGACAAAAGTCCTTTGAAACAGCATTCTTGTCAATGCTGGTAATGATGAAGGAGACTCAGGCACAGAGAGATTAAGTAACTTGGCTGAGATCACACAACTAGTGAAAGGAAGAACCAGAATTCCATCCCAGCATTCTCTCCTCTTTTTTTTTTTATCACTTCCTCTCATGATGCTTTGCTGTCTTTCTTTCATGTTCTTCCACTGGTCTTCTGACTTCACAATTCTGTCTCTGCATCCTGAATAATAAAGCAGATCTAAAACATATTATTTAAAAATATATAGATTTTTATTGATTTCAGAGAAGAAGGGAGAAGGATAGAGAGATACAAACATCAATGATAAGAATGAATCATTGATTGGCTGCCTCCTGCACACCCCACACTGGTGATCGAACCTGCAACCCAGGCATGTGCCCTGACTTTAATCAAACCATGACATCCTGGTTCCTAAGTTGATGCTCAACCACTGAGCCATGCCAACTGGGCTAAAACATCTTTGAAGAATCAGCATGGCATAGTCATCATGAGCAGGTGTCCTATTCTGCCTCCAGCTTCTACTACCTGGGTAATTGTGGGTTCTATGCCCCAGATAAGTCATCTATAAAGTGTAAATAACAGTGTCTTCATTTTGTGGTGTTTTTTTAAAAGGAGGATTAAATGAATTTATGGATGCAAAACATGTATAAGAGTGCCAGTGACAAATAATCTCCACTCCCCCAAGATATAGTATAATGCATTTGCTTTTTCTCTGGAGTTTTATTGGAAATATCATATAAAAAAATTGTCAACAATCTATTCTTACAGATGCTTTGCTGGGGCAAAGTTTTTTGCAGCATCATGGCATCTGCTTTATCTTTTACTTTGGTGTCTTATTTCCTGGATTTTAGCTTTCGCCACAGGAGACAACTTTAAACATCTGATAAGATGTGCAGAACAGAAGTCTCTGGTACTCTGGTAATGACTTTTAACCTAGAGATAGGGAGGAAATATTAGAAGCATTATGCACTTAAAATTGGTTAATATTAAATGATTGCAGATAGCACATTCATTATGTTGTGGTACAGTGAATACTTTCCCCTTAGAAATTAGCTAATTGTGTATATCAATTTTTATAATTTTAACACATTTTCCTTCTTGGAATTTAATAAGGATTTTTTTAACAAAAGCATAACCTCATCACATACGATAATTGCTTAAAATAGATTAAAGCCAACAACAGAACAACACGCAGCATGAAAACAATTCAAAACAGCCTTCTTTTGAAGAAAACTTGTAGAAACATTTATGGAAGCTATTAATCTCATTATAACTCAGGATAATTCATTCAACCTTTCACAACCTTTTTTTTTTTGGTCTGTAAAATGGAGGAAATAATACAAAGATTAGGTGGAATCATTTATATGAAAATATGAAGCACAATGGATGACAAAGTGGGAGCTTTTTTTAACTTCATTTCCTCCATCCATTCTCCTGTGTTTTTTTTTTTTTCCTATTACCCCTTTCTCCCTCTTTTTTCTTTTTTCATTCCCCTTAATACCTTCGGGAAGTCTTTGGGTACACGACAGAGCAGGGAGAAGAAAACAGAGGAGAAGAAAACACAATGAAGCTTGCTTTGATAAGACGAGTTCCGCTGGGAATTCTTTTTTTAAAAAATATGTTTTTGTTGATTTCAGAGAGGAAGAGAGAGAGAGTGAGAGATAGAAACATCAATGATGAGAGAGAATCATTGGTCAGCTGCCTCCTGCCTGTCTCCCACTGGGGATCAAGCCCAAAATCCATTGGAAATTCTTAAATGTAGATGCCCCTTAACAATCTCAGCACCGGAAAGAAGAGAGACAGATCTTATAGAGGAAGCATCACCGTGTTTAGGAATCTGTGTGACAGTGGATTTATCCTCAGTTTAGACTCCCAGCAAGACTTCTTTGCCTGGAAGAATTACATCATTCTCTAACCAGAACAGGCTTATTAATACTGGTAATGCCCAAAAGAAAAGAGATAGAAGCAATGCAGATGGTTAAGTAATGAAGTAAAGTACTGAAGCCATTTTTGTTAACTGGCATTAAGTAGTACATACTGGAAGGAGGCACATCCTTCCATAAAATAACTTCATGGAGACTCAGACTCCAAAGACTACTTTGAACAGGTACAGAATAAAAATCATGGAGTTTTTAACTCAAAATGTGGGAATCTTAGAAAATGACAGTGTGGACTATAAAATCAATCCTGTACCAGAATTATTTTCTTAACCCCCTGTATTATTATTTTTTTATTGCTTTCTAATAAATTACCACAGATTAGTTGCTTGAAACAACACACAGTTACTATCTCGAAGTTTCCATGGGTTCTGCTTAGCTGGCTCTTCTGCTCAGTCTCAAAAAGGCTCTAATTAAGACAGGAGTTGGGCTGCATTCTCATGTGGAGGCTTGATTGGGGAAGAATCTGTTTCTCATCTCATCTAGGTTGCTGGCAGAATGAACTTCCCTGTGGTTTATGACTGAGGGTCCCATTGTCAGCTGTATGGAGGCTGGAGGCTGCCCTTAGGTATCAGAGGAGTCACATGGACTTCTTCAACATGGCTACTTACCTCCTCAAGCCAGTAAACAATACAGTGGTACCTCAAGATACAAGTTTAATTCATTCTGTAACCTTGAGGCATGGGAAACTATGAGATGCTCGAGTCATGGTAAACTGGTGGGTCGTGTGCAGCCGGCCAATCTGCACAATTATTCCCATCTCAAATGTTGCTCATATTTCAAAGCAAAAATAGCTCACTCAATGGCTCGTGTCTCAAAAGTCTCATATGTTAGGGCACTCGTATCTCGAGGTACCACTTTATATCTGTCTGAGGAAGGGCCCAGTCTCTTTTGTAAGGACTCTTATCTGATGAAGTCAGACCTACCTAAACAATGTTCCTTTTGATGAAATAAAAATATTTGAGACTTTAGTTATATCTGCAAATCTCTTCACCTTCGCCATATAATGTAAACTGTAAAGGAGTGATGCTCCCTCACTTTTGTCATAATCCCTTGGTGACAAACAAGTCACAGGTCCCATCCATACTGAATGAGATGTGATAATACAGAGCATGAATTCCAGGGCCCTATAAACATGAGGGCTGCAAGATAATTCATTCATCACAGCCACATTAGTTGAGCTTTACTGCTGGTTAAGAGTAATTAGAAGTAGGCAAAAGAATTATTCAGGAATTCTTCACATCTGTATAATTTTATTCAGTATACTGTATGACATGTAATATTATTCAACACACTGTGTCTGGTAAACCACGTATAGCACAGGCTTGCTCATTATCCATTAATTCTTCTCTTTATATAGACTTACATAATGGGAGCTCATTAAAGATCTTACATATTCATTTATTCAACAAATATTTATTGACTTCCGACATAACCCAGGCACTATTTAGTTGCTGGAAGTATTGAGGCAATAAAAAAGATTAAAAATAATTCATGCCCTCTGACTTTTACATATTAGAGGAGCAAAGAGACAATAAACATGACAAAATAGTGAAATCTATATTATGTTTGGTAGTCATGTGGGCATTTAGGGGATGAGCTTTTGAGGGAGAGAGAGGCAGGTGCAAGGCCCTGACATGGAAAATGTGCACAACAAAGAGGATGAGTGGCCGCAGCTGAGTGAGAATGGCAAGACCAGGAGGCAGAGAGAGGAGGTGGGAGACTGGATCACGCCGGTTGTGTAGGTCTTTGTGTGAAACTTATTGTTTACTCCGGGAAGGGAACCACTGGCACATTTTGAGCAGAATGACATGGTTTGACTTACGTTTTAACAGGGTCACTCTGGTTGCTGTGAGAAGAAAAATAGAATGAAGTGAGTCAAGGGTGAAACAGAGGGACCACTAAGCCGATGACTGCCATGATTGAGGTGAGAAATGGCAGTAACTGAAACCACCAATGGATGTTAAAATGAATTTATCTGAAGGTAAAATTGAAAGAATTTGCTGACACTTCTGATGTGGGTTGTACAAGAAGGGGAGACATCAAAAGTCACTGTCAGTTCCACATCTGTATATATGTTTTTAGCTTACCAATTAACCACCCCACTATTATATACCCTTCCTGAAGAGATGTGCATCCATATGTGTATAATGGGCTTCATTTCATTTACTCTAACTCAGTTGTGTTTGGGAAAATATATTTTGACTACCAATTCCTTATGAAATACATTACACATTCACATACACGTTACTTGGTTGAGTTAAATACATAAAGCAATACATACTGTGCTTTATGGACAATTTACGAGATTTTTTCCAGCCTAATTTTTGTTTCATGCAATTTCATCTTGCAAGCTGGTTTTAGAAGCCTATCTCTGAGGGATAAGTGGCTTGGCTTTGAACCTGAACTGGGTGACCCTTCCCTGATTTTAGTGTCTACAATGCTGCCACCCAGAACATCACCCCAAAACAGCGCTTCTTTGGGGACCGTCAGCATGGGGTTTGTTCAGTCCCTCTGTGTGCTGCAGAGCGTCGTCTGGAAGGAGGGCCACTTCCCAGGCCAGTCTTTTCTGAACCCCTTGTTTGGTGCTGCTAATATCACTGGTATCCATTCCGTTCTAGTGACACTTAGGGGAAAGTGGATTTTAAGCTCAATATCTCACAAAGACAATATGCATCCTACTTCAAATTCATTGGTTATCCTGGCAATAAAAAATTTTATAAATAATCAGATCGACAGTATGCAAATGTATGCACAAATAAATATATATTTATATGTCATCAACCCTCAAAATACCATACTCTTATATCAGCTGTATTGTCTTGTTCCTAAAGCTGGACTCTCCTCATTCTATCTATTAGCACATCTCCAAGAAAGCGTGGCCTTTGGAGTGCATTAGAGTCATCTACCAGGTAGAAATATTTCAACTGCCAGAGAGAGAACGTTTAGCCTAAATGGCTGAAATAAGAAAGGGAAATTGACTGGCCCCTGTAATTGATCCGTGCAGAGGTCGGACTGACCGCAGCACCATTTATGGTCTTAGTTTTCACGAGTCTCTGCTTTCCGGCCTGATCCTGGGCTCTGACCTCCAGGTTGTGCAACTTGTGGCTCTGTCCATACTAAAAGCAAGGGCGGCAGTGTTCCAGACTGTGCCGTGTGCCACCGCAACCCTAGGCAGAGAAGTCCGTGTTCCTGTACTTCCAGAACAATCATTGTCGCATTCTCATTGGATCAGTGCAGGTCACATGACCTGGAAGGCTCCTGCAGAGCCAGGAGGATCAATGCATTGGTTAGCTGAGGTCTGAATCTTGTCCGTCTATGAGAGAAAAGCTGTCACCACGGAGCTGGGATTGGTTATTAGAACCCAGTCAATGCAGGCCACGCTTGGAGCTGTGGAGAATGGGGCCAGTTCCCTGCACACCCCATGGCAGGGGGAGCTGGTACCTGAATGTAAATCAAGGGGAGCTGTGGAGTAGATGTCTAGATCAGGTAAACATTCAAATGTGGTCCACCCTGTGTTGCTCAGTGGTTGAGCATCAATCCATGAACCAAGAGGTCACTGGTTTGATTCCCAGTCAGGGTACATACCCAGGTTATGGGCTTGATCAGTAGGGGCTGTGCAGGAGACAGCTGATCGATGATGTTTCTCTTTCATCCATGTTTCTATCTCTCTATACCTCCCCTTACCTCTTTCTCTAAAATCAATAAAAAATATCTTAAACATCTCAAGTGCTTTACAGAAGAGAAGGCTGTGCCATGAGCGCTATGAGACTCACATTCCTAACAGCCTTTCTTTCCAGTGTGCGGGTCTTCTGTGGTTTTGCTCCTGTGTCCATGACACCATCTACATCCTAAAACATATGTTTACAGCTCACTCTTTCTCTAATTGAAGTACTGCCTGATGACAGTCATAGACGGGAAGGGTCTGCCTTTGTGAGGTTTCTGCTAAGACCCTAGCACAAGGCTCTGTGTCCTTTTTATCCATTAGCTATGTGTACTAAAATTTGGGAGTTTCATTGTTTTAGCAATTAGTTATCTTTTTTAAATTCTCTCAAGTATTGGTTTTCTATTGCTGTCATAACAATTTACCTTACACTTAGTGGCTTAAAGCCACACAAATGTACTATGTGATAGGTTTGTTGGTTAGAATCCCATCACTGGTCTCATTGCACTTACAGTCAGGTGCTGGCGGACTGCAAAGCCCTTTGGGGACCATCTGTTTTCTTGCTCATTCAGGTTGTGGGCAGAACTTCATTTCTAATGATGGGGTGACTATCAGCTGAGGTCACTGCCGGCTTTTAGAGGCCACCGCATTCTTTCGCTTGGGGCTTTCTTCCTCCATGGTCAAAGCCAGCAGCTGCAGGTTGAGTCCTTCTCTGTCATGTTACTCTGCCCCCCATAAAGGTCTCCACTCTTAGGGTCTTGTTGATTAGATAAAACCTATATGAACAATCAAGGGAAATCTTTTAACAGCCAGCTGCTTAGCAGTGTTAATTCTGTCTGCAACATAATTTTGCCAGGTAACATAACATATTCATATATTCATGAATTTGGGGATTGGAATGGAGACATCTTGGGGGTGGGGTTATTCTTTCTACCACCTACACACACAAGTGAGAGAACTTTTATTTATTTGATATATTGTATTGATTTCAGAGAGGAAGGGTGAGAAAGAGAGAGATAGAAACATCAGTGATGACAAAGAATCATTCATCAGCTGCCTCCTGTACAACCCACACTGGGGATGAGGCCAGCAGGCTGGGCATGTGGCCTGACCTGGAATCGAACCATGATCTCTTGGTTCATTGGTTGATACTCAACTGCTGAGCCATGCTGGCTGGATGACATTGATGTAATGAAATGACAATTTACTTCTATGATATTAATCCCTAAAACATATAACCCCAGTCTAATCATGAGGAAAATATCAGACAAATTTTAATTAAGGGACATTCTACTAAGTAGCTGATTATTACTCCTCAAACAGTCAAGGTTATCAAAACCAAGAGGATCCTAAGGCAAAATGACAACTAAATTTAACTGAATAGAATGCAGAAAACCAAAAATAACATGAAAGAAAACTTAGAAAATCTGAAAAAAGGGATGAACTTTAGTTAGTAATAATGTATTGGTTCATTAATAATGTATAACATTGGTTCATTAATATACCATAGTAATATATTAGTATAATGGGACACTGGTTGTCGGGATATAGGAAAACTCCTTATCTTCACCACTCTTCTGTAACTGTATCTAAAACAAAACATTTAATAAAATATAAAGTCAGTGGTTTTCCCACCAGCATCCTGAGGCCTTTGACTTGACATCTTGAGTTCACTGAGTGTGAATCCCGATAGTTTTATTCAGAAGCTGGTTTTCCAGGCCTTTCCCTTTCAGTGGACTTGTAGGAACTGATACCATTTCAGAATCTCAGGGCTGTGTTCACTCTCTTGAACCTTTTGGTAGGCTGTTTTTGGAGGAAAGATGAGAATTAGGGCCGCTGGAAGGAAGTTAGAGGAAGGCAGACTTTAGTTCTTTGGAAGACAGTATACTGTATACCAGGGATTGGAATGGGGCACAGAAGAAATGACCTGCCTGAAGTGGGCTTCTGACATCTGGAACAGTTTTAAACAGAGACATCTTTTCAGACCTATTATGTGTGAGGAGCACAAAAAATGCTGACTAAGGATTTAGAATAGTTCCCTTTTACTGTGTTATTCTAGGTCCCTATTGAGTTAACAACCTGCTTCTGCAACCTACGCTCACTCTGACTCACTCATCGATTCATCCAGCAAATATTTGCAAATTACCTCCTTAGATCTCCGCTGATATCTCCTCCTCCCCAACCCCCCACCCCCAAGATCTAGGTGTATGCCCTGGAACAAACAGAGTGAATGCCCTTCCCTAGTGCACCGAGAACAAAGTTTTCTTCTGTGGAACAGCTCAGGGATGGTTCCCCAAAGCTCTTTGTCGGTTAGTTTCAAACCCACTATTATTTCCTGCAGAATAGAATCATCGAGGAGGAAGTAAATCATAAGAGTTACTGACTATACACTCCAGGAACATACTTCAAGGACACACTTTAATATTATTAAACTTTTTTTTTCATGAGGGACAGGAGGAGTATGGTTTTGTTGGGCAGACTCTTCCTTTGCCCAACCTAGGTCATTATCCTCACCAAGGAAGATCTAAGAAACCGAACTACGGTGCTGAAGACGACAATGTGTATAATTTAAGGAGCCGTGGGTGATTGAAAATTCTCATCTTCCTCGTGTCTATAAAGCATCATGTAATTTAGGGCAAGTAATTCCTTTCAGTTCTGCTTGGGGGCAATAATTCTCCTTTACAAATAACCACGGATGTTCTCAAAGGAAACTGTTATGCAAAGTTCAAATGAATGCAGGAATTTAGAGAGATTTGCTTAGATGTTCATTAATTTAGGGGTCAGAAAGAGGTCAACCCATCTCAGGAAGGGAGGCAATATTTTATCCAATGCCTACAATGGAAACTTTGCATTTTTTATTTAATTCATTACCTACAACAACCCTTAGAATCTCAGATTTTAAATGATTTACTCATGTAGGCTGACTCGCTGAACTACTGAGTGGAAGATGGAGGCACGATGCCCATTTGGAAACCTCAGAGTTTTTTGCCTCAAAGGTCTTTGCCTACAATGAGACTTCTTTGCCTACAATCAGACTTCTAGCTATGAGGAGAGACATCAGGAGCTCTATTTTACAAGTTCCCTTCGTCTTCTCAGATACAGTGGTACCTCGAGATACGAGTTTAATTCGTTCCGTAACCTTGAGGCATGGAAAACTATGAGACACTCGAGTCAAGGTAAACTGCTGGGTCGTGTGCAGCCGGCCGATCCGCGAGATGACTCCTATCTCAAATGTTGCTCGTATTTCAAAGCAAAAATCGCTCACTCTAGGGCTCGTATCTCAAAAATCTCGTATGTTAGAACACTCGTATCTCGAGGTACCACTGTAGATTCATTTGTTTTCTCTAAAAATATTTCCTGGGCCCTGGTCAGTGTGGCTTACTTGGTTGAGTATCATCCTGTGTACCAAGAGGTAACCAGTTTGATTCCGGTCAGGCCACATGCCCAGGTTGTGAGCTGGATGCCCAATAGGGGGGCTGTGGTTGGCAGCTAATCAATGTTTCTCTCTCATTGATGTTTCAATCTCTCTCCCTCTGCCTCCCTTTCTTTAAAATCTATAGAAACATATTAAAAATATTTCTTGGGCCCTAGCTGGTTTGGCTCAGTGGATAGAGCATTGGTCTATGGACTAAAAGGTCCAGGGTTCAATACCAGTCAAGGGTACAAGCCAGGGTTGTGGATTCAATCCCCAGGAAGGGGTGTGCAGCTGATCAATGATTTTTTTCTCATCATTGATGTTTCTCTCTCTCTCTCCCTCTCCCTTTCTCTCTAAAATCAATAAATATATATATTAAAAGTATTTATTCGAACATCTGCCATGTTCCCAGTATCATGCTGGATGGTTGGGGTACATTCCTGAGTGAAACAGACATGTTCATGTGCATGTGCAACTCAGAAGCCCACAGGAGCGTCAAACATAAAACAAACACATACATTTAATAAAGCTAAGCAATAACAAATTAAGACATTAGGGATATAAGTAAAAGTCAACATTTGCATTTAAAATTATTTGATCAAGACTCAGTACTTTTTAAATATTTAAATTGACCTTAATCTCTTGTATGGATTATGTACAACTAAAAAATTCAAATGTTCAAGTGTTGCTCAAATCACTCTCCAATTTTCAGCTTTAAAAATATTTGACAACGTCAAAACGTTGAGTGCTAAATAAATTTGCCAAGTTCTTAGTTTTTCAGTGGCTTTGCTAACAAACTGGCTTTATTCTCACTCAAGTGTGTCTGTTTTCATGTCAGAGGTATTGTCACTTTGACTAGCCATTTGCATATATAGTGTGTGTATGTGTGTCATGTTATATCTATGTGTCCTCTCCTATCCGAAAAATTTCCCAGGTAGCTGGGACAGGATCTCTCACTTTATACAACAACAATAAACAACACTGGTTGCAATGCTAATGAGGCAACTGATTTTTGACTATTAATGCTAATTGTATAGTAATATTGCCCTACTATAATTGGATCTTTCTAAACTACTGTACATAATTGACAGTAATTGCTTTTCTCTTTTTAGTACCCACAACCTACATTTAACTTATGCTGGGAGGTACCACAATAAAATTCTTTTTTCTTAAATTCTCACCCAAGGATAGAGAGAGAGAGAGATCAATTGGTTGCTTCCCATACACACCTTGCCTGGGGATCAAGCCAGCGATCTAAGTATGAATCCTGACTGAGAATTTAACCCACAATCTTACAGTATATGGAATGACATTCCAAACAACTGAGTCACCCAGCCAGGGCAGCACAAAATTCTTTTCTCTTCTATCTCTATTACTGAGGCCAGAAAATGACTAAGTGGACAAGGACCCAGAGAGCTCACGGGAGTCATTTTGTGATGTGTTCTTTGTGTTCCAAATGACAAATGGAGCACTCCTCTGAGGAAAACATAGATTTATAACATGTCAGAGCCATAACAAAACTTCTAAATTATGCATCCATTCATCTGGCCTGTCCAACCTGGATGGGGGCTCGCAAGCACACGGTCACCTGTGAATTTGGGTCGGGAGAGGATGGAGAGCTGCTTGAGACATAGGAGTGGGCATGCTGGGGGATAGGAAAGGTCTCCGCGTTCTCCTCTTTGGCATGCAATGGGAGAAAAGACTCATGTGCACGCACAAATGTACATGCTTGTGCATGTACTACAGTGGTCCCCACAATGGATGCTGGCCCCAGCCTGGTGGAACTCTCCCCTGATTCAGAGCGGGGAGGCGTGGGCCACGGTAGGCAAGACACAGCTATGTCATCTCTTGGCCCCTCAAAGCTGGTGTGAGAGGGACCCGAGTGCCCAAACAGAGGCAGCTACAGGTCCCAGAGAGGAAAGAAGTCAGTACTAAGACAGGACGAAAAGCATAGAATTTTTAATCAGCCTGTAAAAGTGTAAAAGGGTGAGGGAGGAGTGGGGAAGAAGGAGAAGAAGGGAAAGAGAGAGGGAAGAACTTTATAAAGGAGTCAGTAGACAGCAGAGTTAAAGAAGGAAAAAGGATGTATGAGTGAACTGTAGGAGATATAATGAAAATCAAGTATAGTTGTGTACCTGGGACAGATTTTAAAAGTAGTAGTCAGAAGAGAAAAAAGACAAATGATAGTGAATAATTGGGCAAGTACATAGATATTAAAACAGTGGATGGAAGTAGAGAAGAATGTATGGGAAAGTTAGGATGAGAGAGAAAGAGAGAGGGAAGAAAAGTTTTAAAGGAGAGCTGGCAGAACTTAAAAGGAGAATGGGAAGAAAGAAGAAATGGGGGAGGGAGCAAAGCAGGTCCGAGGGATGAAGTGAAGAAAAAAATTAATTTGGGAAAGAAAGAAAAGGGAGGGAGGGTAAGGATAAAGATAAAGGAAAGAAGGAATGTGAGGAGGGAGGAAGGGTGGGAGAAAGATGGGAAGAAGGATGATGGAACAGAAGTAGGAGATAAGGAAGAAAGAAAAGTTTATCAATGATGAGTCAGTAGGAAAAAGTGTTACATAAAAGAGAGAGAAAAATTGTGTGAGAGGGAGAAGCCAATAAAGAAGTCAAATACAATTGTGTGTGAAAAGGATAAGATTAAAAAATAAAAGTTAATAGAGGTGACCAGGCTGGCAGGGGACGGCAGTTAGGGGGATCAAGCCAGCAGGGGAGGCAGAGGGGTTAGGGCAGGCAGGCAGGTGAGCAGTTAGGAGCCGAAGGTCCCTGATTGCGAGAGGGATGTCCATTGGGCCCAAACTGGCAGTTGGACATCCCTTGAGGGCTCCCACATTAGAGAGAGTGCAAGTCGAGATGAGGATTTCCTCTCTCCGCCCCCATGCATGAATTGTATGCACCAGGCCTCTGGTTCTATATATATATTATTGCCATGTAATACAACCATTTGCACAATTATTACCATCCTCACTCTGTAGAAGAGAATATTGAAGCTCAGATGGGTAAAATGATTTTCCAAGCTCATATTATGGATGTACATTTGAACCCTATCTCCCTGGTCCCAAATTCCACACTCTTGCCCATTATAGTACACCGTCTCTCCAAACCTTATACCTTTATTTTAATAAGTGAGGAAACTGAGACATGGAGGTAGAGGCTGAGTTATCCAAGGCCTCAATATTTCATTCATTTATTACTTAGTAAATTTTTAATAGGTACTGTTTGCATAGGGTGGTGCTAATCACTGAAATGTATATAGACAAAGATGAGTCATATGTGATCTGTTCTTATTGTCTAAACACTAATTTGCCATTTTATGGAGAAATGTAAATGAACATGAAATAGGGAGAGGATATGAATGAAGTAGGAGGAGTGCAGACATTCCTGGTGTGGGTTGAATACTGCAAAAATCCCGCTTTCAAAATAAGAAAGGCAGGCCATTGTGTGTTCTGTGACTTAATCCCTATCACAATGGTGGCACTGTGGCCATCGGAAAGGTCACCCCAGGTTGGGGTAGCTAAGCCTTCAGACAAAGGAATTGCTCTTCCATCTGTTGTTCACAGCCAGATTAAAAGTAAAATAGATCCGGGGCAGTGAATTCAAGACTAGCTCTCAAAACCATGCTCTTGACCATCAAACCAGCACTTTTTCAAATACGCTTTCTTATTGTAATAAATAGGACCAAAGATGTTAGTTAGCGGGCAACTCTAACCTCCATCTGAGCTTGAGAAAGCTAGAAATATCCTCCAAATCATGCCAAAGAAAATCTGTAAATTTGTTGATAAGTTAAAGGTATGGGAAAATGCCTTCATGGGTAGCAAAATAATACAAGGACATTTTCTCTGGAGGGATACATATTGATAAACCAAATTAATCTCTATGAACAATTGCTGAGTGGAACTGTGATATTTCTCTGAATACAAACTACTCTATCTTAGTTGGAACAATAAAACAAATGTGGTCACTATAGCCACAAAGAGTTCAGATATAGTTTTGGAGGGATTTTTTTTTTTCATTAGTAGTTTAACTCATTAATAGTTTAATTCCACCCATGAAATCTATTTCCAGCCTTCCGATGCCTTGCTGTGTGCGTGTCCTTTGGGGGTAACTATACTTGATTCTGTGCACATATGAAAGGAGCTCAGTTTTTATTGTAAAAGCTAATTCTTCTGACTGCAGAGTTCATGCCTGTCTCCCTTGCTCCATTGTTTCATTTCATAACGGAGGAGGTAGTTGTACCCACTCTGCACATTCCCGAAGGCAGAGCGAGTTTTCTCGAAGCAGAGCTCGCTCCCGGCCAGCTTATTTGTGGTTCTGTGTGTGCGGCTAAAAGGCTGTTTTCCAACAAAAATCGATAAGAAGGTGTTTGAAAAGTCAACCTTATGAATAATTCCATTTTTTTTTCTCCCCTTGTGCTGATGGGGCTCTTGGCATTTCTATGCAAAGTATCAGCTGGTGACCTTACTTCCATTTCCTGTTCATTTATCTTGTCTACAGTATTTTGATCTTTTTAGCTTGAATGTGGAAAGAAAAAAAAAAGTCTTCCTAGCAAAAACACTCTCTCACACAGGAGAGGCTGATTTGATTTTAAGTTCCTGGGAAGGAATTTTTTTTTCTCTCAGCATCGATGCAGGGCTCTGCGAACTTCCTATTTCTGGCTGGCACTCACAGGCTATTTTACAATCCACGGTTAGCATGGAAAGAAGATGATCTAGAAAGAATATATATTTTTAAATCTTTTTGAAGTTAATGTTCTGTAAGTTTAGAAGCTTTCTACCAGAAAAGGTTTTTACAGAGATTTAATCAAAAGGTGATGTTGGAAGATTTAAGGCCACTGGTGGCCAAACAGCATGGGTACTGGTTTCCAGACAGAGTCACTTAAAAGTTGTCTTGGAGAACATCAGTGGGATTTGTGTCCTAGCTCCACTGCTTACCAGCTGTGTGACCTCGGGCAAAACACTTCACCTCTCTGAGCCTAGGGAACATTTTGAGAAAGAAGCGCTTGCCTGACCAACCTCAGGGGGTAGCTGAGAAATTCAGGTGAGATGACCAATGGGAACTGCCAAGTGGCTTATAAATGCCTTTGAAAATAAAAAAGATAAGATTAACATGATATTTCAATATGAATATATCAGATGTTTCAATAGGGGACCCAAATAGAATAGGTTTGGCAAATAACTAATTATGATAACTCCATTAGTAATACTCCATTAATAATACTGGGGTTGGAGGTTATTGAGATAATAATAAAACTCCTCCCCTTTTCTTTCACTGTTGTTCTTGTCAAACAAATTCTTTAAAAATGACGTTTTGCCCTAGCCAGCTTGGCTCGTGGATAGATAGCCAGCCTGCGGACTGAAGGGTCCTGGGTTTGATTCTGGCCAAGGGCACATGCCTGGGTTGCGGGCTCGATCCTCAGTGGGGGGCGTGCAGGAGGCAGCCAATCAATGATTCTCTCTCATCATTGATGTTTCTATCTCTCTCTCTCCTTCTCCCTTCCTCTCTGAAATCAATAGAGAAATATATTTAAAAAAATAAAAATGATATTTTCTTTTATATGCGGATGCCTTTGTTCATCTCCTGACTCAAAACTTGATTGTTTCTGAAGATATGGCAGGTGAAGATAAGCATACTTTTGAGACCAAAGCAAAAATAGGCAGAGTGGAAGAGTCAGAACGGGTGATGGGGAAAGGAGATCAGGGCCCCAAACTCAAGGATTTTCATTGTAACCAAACAAACATGAATGATATCTCTCAAATGAATTTAAACATTAACAGAAGAGACAGGTGTTTCATTTTGATAAGCAACAGAACAGGTAAGTTAATTATTAGCCTGGGAAAGGCTTTTAATATTTTTAGCGATACCAAACTTTAATAGTTGACTTATAGACAAATTAACTGCCCATCCCCAGATTACAATAATGATTTAAAAATACCTATAACCTTTATGATCACATATTTATCTCGTCTTTCACAACAAGCCTGTAACCTGGGCAAGGGGAGCAGAAGGTGATCAGAGACTGGCCCGAAGACACATAGAAGACAGGAGTCCTGTGTCTTTCTGTAGAAAGAATATGTATTGGGGCCAAGACTGATTTGGCTCAGTGGATAGAGTGTTGGCCTGCAGACTGAAAGGTCCCAGGTTCGATTCCAGTTGGGGGCATGTACCTTGCTTGTGGGCACATCTCCAGGGTGGGTTGTGCGGGAGGCGGCTGATCGATGTCTCTCATCGATGTTTCTGACTTTCTATCCCTCTCCCTTCCTCTCTGTGAAAAATCAATAAAATATATTAAAAAAAGAATATGTATTGGATTCAAGAAAGTATAAAGATTGCATGTAGCCAAGCATTTTCATTTCACTGGCTTTGTTATAAAAGAAATGGAAATTCTAAATTATAAAAACCATAATAGGAAGAACAGTGAGTTTTTAAGAAAAGTCATAAGTTGAGAACTCAGAAAGTTTTATTACCAAATCTATTGTCATGGAATCTTGATTATAAATAAATTTCCTAAAATTGCAGTAGCAGATTTCTTCCTATAAATACCCCCTCCCCTTTCCTAGTTATTCTGAATCCAGCATACTTCAACAGTTCAAAAATATTTACTGAGCATCTGTTGTAGGCTTTGTTATTAGGCACTGCAATCTGAGTTGTCTGTTCCGCTGTGGCCTCATTAATGACCTGGGTTCACAGCTTCTCCTGGGTGGATTATTTTCACTCTTTGGGACCTCAGTGAAGAAAGAGTTTATGTAAGAATCAAGTAAAATCTACTTTTTAGCCAGAATTTTATTCTTTATTGGATATTTTCTCTTCTTTTGGACAAGTATACACAACTATGATAAAGTTTAATTTATCAATTAGGCACAGTAAGAGACTAAGAACTAATAATAAAATAGATTACAACAATATACTGTAATTGAAGTGACTGAAGTCTCTCTCTCCCAAAATATATCTTTATTGTACTGGACTCACCTTCTTGTGATGATGTGAGGTGATAAAGTGAGGTGAATGAGAGAGATATAATTAGGGAAATAAGGGTCACTTGAATATAAGCACCATAATATCGATAACTAAGCAACTAATTGTCAGAGAGTGTATGCAGTGTGGAGGTGCTGGACAAAGGGATCATTTATGTTCAGGTGGGAAGGATCAGAAGACATGAGATTTCATCTACTCAGAATGGTGTGCAATTTAAAGCTTACTATTGTTTATTTTGGAATCTTCTTCCTTCCTTCCTTTCCTCCTCCCTTTCTCCCTTCCTTCCTTCCTTCCTTTTTTGTTAATTCTTGCCAGAGGATATTTTTCCATTGATTTTTAGGGATAATGGAAGAGAAAGTGAAAGACAGAGAGAAACATCGATGTGACATAAAGACATAGATTGATTACCTGCTGCTTGAGCCCTGACCAGGGCCCAGGCTGGGGAGGAACCTGAAACCAAGTTACATGCCCTTGACTGACATCAAACCCAGGACCATTTGGTCCGCAGGCCAACACTCTATCTATTGAGCCAAATTGGCTAGGGCTGGAATTTTTCATTTAATATTTTCAGGCCACATTTGACTCTGGTAACAGAAACTACAGAAAGCGAAACCATGAATAAGAGGGACTATTATAGTTATTCTGAAGGGAAATGGCGTTTCCAAGAGTTTAGGGGTGCTTTCATCTCAGGAGATGGCCATGATCAGTGAAGTGAGAGCACTAAGAGGTGGGTGACCATCTCTCACAGCTTCTAGGAAAATGCCCTAAACACTGAAGCTGCCTCTCAATTTGTAGGACAGATGTTTCATGCCAAAACAAGATGCCATTTATTTGAATACACTCTTTCCCACCTTAGACATGTGGGCTTATGATGCCTAAATCTCCATCGAAGAGGGAGAATGAGTTTTACCCAATAAATGTAGAGCACATGCAAATAGTTAAGTTTTGGGGAAAAGAGCTTTATCAGAAGTCAGGAGTCATGTCATATAAGCCTAGGATTCTGCCATGGAAATAGTCTGAAGCTTGGGGTATTGAATTGCCGGGTCTTCAGGTTTGTGCCCTGATTGACATATTTAGGTTGAGATGACATTTTAGGTGTCGAATCTCCATTTTTATGTGTGTAGCGCTTTTTAATTTTAGAGCTTCCCCGTGTAATTTTCTTCTGCCGGGGATGCTCTTCCCCACACATCCACAGAGGTAACCTCTTCACCGCTTTACGGCTTTGTTAATGTCACCTCAATGAGTCCTCTCTTGGGCCCTCTGAAAGCTGCACCTTCACCTCTTCTTCACTCACCACTTCCTTTCCCTTTTTTTTATTTCACCATAACACTCACTCCCGTATAATGGACTTTACATTGTCCTTATTTACTATGTTGGTGGTCTGTCTCCTCAGCCTGGGATGTTAGTGTCCAGATGGCAGTCATTTTGACACTTTGGTTTACACCTACAATAAACTGGTTACATAGCAGAGTCTTTTTTTTAAAAAAAATATTGATTTTTTTACAGAGAGGAAGGGAAAGGGATAGAGAGTTAGAAACATCAATGAGAGAGAAACATCGATCAGCTGCCTCCTGCATGCCCCCCACTGGAGATATGCCTGCAACCAAGGTACATGCCCTTGACCGGAATTGAACCTGGGACCTTTCAGTCTGCAGGCCGACGCTCTATCTACTGAGCCAAACCGGTTTCGGCCAGAGTCTTAATATTTCTTGAATCTATATATAAAAGCTTAAGCAACGGTATAGTCGAACAACCAGTCACTATGACATGCACTAACCATCAGGGTGCAGGTGCTAAACACAGCAGCAGCCCCCTGGTGTCCCATGAAATGGTGAGTGTCACACGGAGAGACCCCCCACCTGTGCACAAATTCGTGCACTTGGTCTCTAGTGGGTGAATAAAAGAATGTGTTCCCTCCTTGGTTCCCAGACAGTCTTATAATGTAGTTTGAGTATTTATCTATAGTTCAGAGAAGAGGTATGATAGGAAAGCCCAAACGTAATGTGTTTTATTCCTGATCTGCTCTCAACCCATGGTAGAGATGTTTAGCAGAAATTATTCAATTCATTGCCCACTTTAGAGTATTTTGAATGTTTAAAAATGTTGAAGTTACTTTAATTCTTAAAGGCATGTTTCAATTCCGTGAAATCTTGATGGAATAGTCTTCTTCCTGTTTATTTATTTCATCCAGGGCAGTAGTTATTAAAAATATCTATTTAATAGATGAGAAAATGGAGGTCAGAGGAGTTAAGGAATTTAACCAGCCAGGCAGTGGAGAAATAGCTGAATTGATTGCTAAACTCAGGTGTGACTAAAAATTCCATCATCTCAGCTATGCCTGCATCATCAAATGGGTAAATACAAAATGATGTTCCCTCTGCATAAACTCATTTTCAGTGCAATTTTTAATACTATTTAACACCAAGGCTACCTGAGCAGGGCTCCCTTCTGAGGTCAGGTTTATTTTTTAGGCTTGGTTAGCCTCAGCAAAGATAGGGATATAGCTATAGCTCCGTTTGGCTCAGTGGATAGAGCGTCAGCCTGTGGACTGAAAGGTCCCAGGTTTGATTCTCATCAAGGGCACATGCCCAGGTAGCAGGCTCGATCCCAAGTAGTTGGTGTGCAGGAGGCAGCCGATCAATGATTCTCTCATCATTGATGTTTCTATTTTTCTCTCCTTCTCCCTTCCTCCCTGAAATCAATAAAAATGCATTTAAAAAAAGGATGGGGGTGTAAAACAGTGCTGGGTCCAGGGAGCAGTGAGCTACTCATTAGGTAAGGGCTGCAGCAGAGAGCAATGGGAGTGCACCCTGGAGCAGTTGTAGTGCACAGGAAGAACTCTGAAAGATCATGCTTCTGCTGTTTGTCAGCTGACCTTCTGGATGAGGGGCATGCATGGCCCATTAATCTACATGTAGAGTTTGATGGGGAATCCAATTAGGCCGCGTGCCTAATTGCTGTGCTTTGAGATATTCAAATCACTGGAGGATTGAAACGTGTCATTTCCCTCTCACACACATACACAAACTCTGAGGCCTTGGAAGCGAATGTCTTTGTACATACTGATTAAACAAATAGCCCTCTTTGTAGTTCAAGGTCACTGTTTCTACATGTTGACTTTGACTGTCTTTTAATTAACTTTTATTTTACTGACACATTTTAAAAAAATAACTTATTCTGTGTGGTGTCTTAATAGAAAACTCAACTTTTTAGTCAAGTAGACCTGTTCATGCTACTTAGTATATATGAGCCCCTGTGGAAAATGGAGCTAATATATCTAATATTGTTGTGTTTAGTAAATGAGAAAATGAATGTGTATAAACGCCCAATTAAAATAAGACATTTGACAGATAGTGTCATTATTGGTTTTATTTCTGTAGAACCTCTCTTATGCTATGCTATTAAGACTAGTTGTTGGCATATTCATTCATTATCCATCCATTGAGTATATATTTACTGAATATTTTCTATGTGCCAAACGCTTTCCAAGTTTCAGTGGTAAAACAGAAAATATGACAATGTTTTTGTCTTCACTGAACTCCTGCTCAGTCAAGGGACAGGTACTAGTTTACAATGGACACAAACTTCCACAATGTTAGTGGCTTAAAGCAACCCAAGTCTTTTAGCGTATGGACTCTAAGTCAAAAGTCTGACATGGATCTTATTGGTCTAAAATCAAGGTGTCAGCCAGGATGCCTTTCTTTCTAGTAGCTCTAGGGGAGAGTTGACTTTCACGCCTTTTCCATCTTCTAGATGCTGTTCCCATTTCTTGGCTCATGAGCCACTTCCATTTTCAAAGCCAGCCATGTGGCATCTTTCTGACTCTTCTTCTGTTGCCACATTTTTTTTTCTTACACTGACCTTGAAAAAGAAAAGGTTCTTGTGAGGACTCATGTAATTCAGACCCATCTGGCTACTCCAGAAACTCTCCCCATTTCAAGGTCTTTAATCTTCATCAAATCTCTAAAGTCTCCTTTTCCCTATAAGGCAACATAGTCCCAGGACCCAGGGATTAGGATGAGACCTCATTAGGGGAGCATTATTCTGACTACCACAGACAGAATATTCATTGTAAATAAAACAACATAAGCAAAAAAATGTGGATAGGTAGTGGGATTTACTGTTAAGGGTGAGGTACTAAAATAAAACAGGAGTAAGGGATTAGGGAAAGCCAGGAAAAGGAATGGGCAGGAAAAATTCTTACTGGTAAAGTGGTATTTGGATTTATTAAAAGCAGAAGTTGTTTAACACAGAAGCATCCATTTTAAGCATTTTTCTTAATGTAAAAGGCATAAAGTGTATCTGTTCATTACACATTCGATAAGGAGCCAGGGACTTTCTAAGCACACGTGCCTTCAGATGAGACACTGATCGGATATTGTCTAAGATTTCCCATTTCATTGTCTTTCCAGTGGCCCAGGAACGTACAGACCCTCCCGAAGTAATTAAAATTCATCCATCTTCTGGTTTTGACAATTTCCTCCAAATGTTTTATTGTTATTTCAATGGCAGATTTTTTTATTAACTTGCCACTTTTCTCACTTATTTTATAGCTTTATATAAATATTTAAGTGAATTATATCATGAAAAATGACAGGGATGTCTATAAATTAGAGAACAGGGTCACTGACTTCTGATGGAAGAAGTAGGAGTGTACTAGAGGATGAGGCACCACAGGCTCATACTGTTTAATCTAATATGTCAACCGAATGCTGCTTTGTAAAGCAAGCTCCTCTGGTACGACCAATGAGCCTGAATTCAGTCAGGGATAATATCCAATAACGTCATGACTTGGAAATGATGGTGAGAATATTTAGAAAACATTAGAGCTGGAGATCAGAGTTTGGGTAGTGCAAAGCTAGATCAAGCCACAGATCAGATTCATTCACTATTTATTCCAAGAAACATTGGATTGAGTGGTTCGAATGATGTCCAATATGCACAGATTTATTGTCTGCTCTTCCACCGAATCCCTGAGCTTGGTGCAAGGTCCTTACTCTCTCTGTTCCTCAGTTTTCTGATCTGGAAATTGTGGGAATAATAGTTGAACCTATCTCATAGGGTTGTTATGAATTTCTCAAGTAGGTTCATTTCTGCGAAGAGTTTAGAAAAGTACCTGGCATATAATTATTATTAGTTATTAATTATTAACAATCCAGCAGTGTGGCTGTTATTAATAATTAAACTGACATTTAAACAATTATTGGGTTTTTAGACTAGGAAAAATATTGTGAACATAGAGATCAAACTAAAGGCCTATCTCCCTAGTTCAGTCAAAGTTGAGTGCTGTGTTTGTAACGGAGATCTTCTGGGTATCACAGAGCAGGAGAGCTACTGAGAAGTTCCAGAAAAATATAGACATTATCCAATTGAAAATACTGATTTAATAACAGTGGAGGACGCTAAAGGAGACATCATTTTTAATAAGCACCCTGGTGGTCAGAGGGCTACTCTTTTTTTTTTTTAAATATATTTTATTGATTTTCTACAGAGAGAAAGGGAGAAGGATAGAGAGTTAGAAACATCGATGAGAGAGAGACATTGATCAGCCACCTCCTGCACACCTCCTACTGGAGATGTGCCCGCAACCAGGATACGTGCTCCCGACCAGAATTGAACCTGGGACCCTTCAGTTTGCAGACCGATGTTCTATCCACTGAGCCAAACCAGTTTCATTCAGAGGGCTACTCTTAGATTGAGAGAGACAATCTAAGCATCTATAGTTGAACAACGTGCACATTTTGCATGCATGAATGTATATTTCCATTTCTTTGGAGGGTGTGGTTGTTAGTGGCAGCCTAAAGTTTCCAGTACAACTGGCAGAAGCCAAAAATGATTTTAATAAAGAGAAAAACTTTCAATACATCAGCCATTAGAGGAAGGACTGAGAAATAAATGAACCACAATTCCAGAGGAGGTTAATTATTCCAAATGCTTTTTGCCCCTTAGAGCATTTGCCAGTTCTAGATGTGTGAGCACTAGGCTGGCCAGGCAGAGAGACTTGGTGGGGAAGAGAAGCTAATCAAGTTTTTAGGGTCTTGCAGGGCAGGAGTGATGAACTGGGACCTGGGACATCTCGCGAGAAGGACAGCCATGCGGATGGCTGTGGGAGTGGGACATGAAGGCAAGACCAAAGCTCGTAAAGGCAGAATGAAAGTTCCCAGAATGCTGCAATCTTTAGGCAGGATCCTGATGCCAGACACAACTGGTCACCCTTGTAGGGGCTGCTTTGGTAAGGGCTGTTAAGATCGTTGGAGAGTGGAATTACTTCCTCTATAGTTCTTCGGCCATAGAAAAGGTGGAAGGCAGGGAGGGAGATAGAGATATATAGAGAGAATTATGATTATAAAAAACAAACACACTGAACATGCAAACATTAACCAAGGAAAAGCTGATACAGTTATAAAATAGTAAGATAAACTATAAGTAAGGGGCACCCTTAGAGAATATTTAGAATGTGAGAAATACAAAAGAATATTTCAAAATAAAAAGGGATTCAATCTAACAGTATGATATTCATCTCATAAATCTATATACACTAATGATATAACTTTAAAATAAATGAAGCAAGAATTAATAGCACTGGAAGAACAGAGAAAGCCACTATTATAATTGAGATTTTTAATTTATTTTTTACTGATTTCAGAGAGGGAGAGAGATAGAAACATCAGTGATGAGAGAAAATCATTGATTGGCTGCCTCCTGCAATCCCCCTACTGGAGGATCAAGCCTGCAACCCTGGCATGTGCCCTTGACCATAATTGAACCCGGGATTCTTCAGTCCACAGGCTAACACTCTATCCACTGAGGCAAATCAGCTTGGGCCAGCTTATTTTATTTTATTTTTTAAATATATCTTATTATTTTAGAGAGAGGAAGGGAGAGGGATAGAAAGTTAGAAACATCCATGAGAGAGAAACATCGACCAGCCGCCTCTTGCACACCTCGTATTGGGGATGTGTCCACAACCAAGTTACATGCCCTTGACCGAAATCGAACCTGGGACCCTTGAGTCCGCAGGCCAACGCTCTATCCACTGAGCCAAACCGGTCAGTGCATGGGCCAGCTTCTTGTTCAATGCTTTTTTATGACAGGACACTCATTATTTTTTTTTGAATTAGCCCAATCCATTTCCAGAGAGCTCTGGTTTAACTAGTGATTTAGATTTTACTAGACAGTAGTTTCTGGAAAAACCAAGGCCCAACAATCAATAGTAGATGTTTGTCCTAAGAAAATCTAATCCGTTAGTGTGGGATCTGGGTCATGAATCCTGGTCTCAAGATTCATAAACCCATTACAAGTCTTCCAAATGAATGATACATCTTATCTGACTGGATTAACCACCCCTTGAGGGTAGGGGCTTTCTCTTGTCTTTTTACAGTAAAGATATTATCTTTAGATAACTCACCGGTCACTGAGCACCTGGGGTGGAGGGGAAGAGGACTGGTATTGGGGAGAAGGGGTTACAGGTCAAAAACCACAGAGAGGAAGGGAGGAGGATAGAGAGTGAGAAACATCCATGATAGAGAAACATCGATCAGCTGCTTCCTGCCCACCTCCTATTGGGGATGTGCCTACAACCAAGGTACTTAACCTTGACCCTAATCAAACCTGGGACCCTTGAGTCCACAGGCCAACGCTCTATCCATTGAGCCAAACCGGTTAGTGTATTAATGGCAGTCTCAGCACTACCGACAGAGTGTGCAGCTCTAGGACACGCACCCAGACTCCCTGTGCCTCACCTTTTTCACCTTAAATATAGATGATCCCTGTGGAGTTTTTTTCTGAGGCTAAAAAGCCACATTCTGTTTCAGAGCCAGTACAGTGTGGGAATGTAATCATCCGTCAATACACAACGCTTGATGAATTCTTACTGTGTAATGAAGAGGCACATGAAGGGTTACTGACTTAATGATCGAACGAAAAAGGCGTTGAAACCTTTCAGTGAGGCTGACCAGACAAGCCTATATTTCAAGCTCAACTAGATTAATGATAGATTTGACTCCTTATTTGTCACACAACAGCACCCGGCTTCGTAGCAGTAGCCTGTTACAAACATAATACACTTTGTATCTAAATGATCTAAATGATTTGTAAGATGACCCTTTGTGTGTGTGTGTGTGTGTGTGTGTGTGTGTGTGTGTGTGTGTGTGTGTGTTTTAATGCAATAAAATTCTCCTCTTACTTATTCAAAGTTAGAATGGCTCACGACAAGACCATTAATAAACATTTCCCTCCGTGAGAGTGATTTTTTTCCGCTCTTCCTGTCCAGAAAGCGGAGACCACTAGGATAATAAGTGGCAACACAAACCTATTCTCTTTATGGTATCTTCTGGCCAAAGGACAGGCTCATTAATGTTGTCATGGCAACCGCCCCCTCACAGGTTACATACTTGTAAGCTTCTGCTAAGATGCAAATGTAGCTTTAAACAAAGCAAACATCCCCAAATGGCATGTCAACTTCCAGGGGGGGGGGGGCTGGTGGCGTTCCCAAGGATTTTTTTATTTTTCCGTGTTCAGTGTTCTGTTTAAAGAGCTCACGCCCTGGCTTTGTCTCGGACATTAATTTTACTTTGTCCAAAAGAGAAAAGATAAGTTAAAACGGAATATAAACAGAAGCTCTCCTTTCACATTTGTTTGCTTCCTCATAGCACCTGTCCTAGCATCCCTTGATGAGACAATGCAGATAACAAAGTTCAGAGGTGAATCTAAAAAAAAAAAAAAAAAAAAAAAAAACAACCACAAACTCACTCTGGAAGCTTTTCCGCCCTGATCTTGGCTCCACCCATTTTTCCTCTTGTCTACGCTTTGCCAAGTCAAGTCCGTTGCTATCAAATCCTGGAAAAATCCAGGCTCAGATTAGGAAGTATGGTGTCAGCCCCAGTGTAACCCTACCTGACAGGACTCTACCTGAGTTCTCTTTCTCGACTTTTCCAGCCACAATATAACAACACGTATCGGTGTGCTGTGAACGGATGACAAATGTCTCGTGTTATCAATTCTCTGACCTCCATCCAGGCAGCTGAACAGGTCCCTCGGGGGGTAGCTAATGTTCCTGGAACAGCTGTCATCATTCAAACACAGCCTGATCCGTTTACGTTCCGGGGCCGTGCAGATATGTGCAGTTATTACATGTGTCCCGGTGTAAAATAGTTAGGAAAGAAGCACTCTATTTCTCTTTAGAGGTAACAATCCTATACGTGAGGTAAAGGAGATATATAGTAAATCCCGTTAGAAAATTAATGCTGAAGTCCAGGCTTCATAAACTGGTGAGGAAGGAGCTAATTCTGGGCAAACAAGGAAGATTGAATGTAGTAGGATGCAGAAGAAAAAAAACAAACAAACAGAAAAAACGTGAGGTGCTGGAACACCTATGTTTACTGGCTGTGAGAGTCAGGGCACCGCCCGACGTGGTGGCTTGCCTGGTTTGTTTCTGACTCAGACTAAATCTGGTGGAAATTAGGTGGCCCTCCTCGTGGCCATGCCACCTGGGACAGGTGGCCTCCAAAGTTGCATGTGCACGGAAGAGAGGGTTGGAGGGAGTCAGGGAATACGGAAATGGCTAGGCCTACTTAGGTCATTTCTGTCACACCCCCTTGGCCAGAGCTCCTTCGTATTGAACCGATCTAACTCCATGCGAGGTTGGAGAATATAGACTTCCTATGTGATCAGTAAGAAAAAGCAGTGCTTGTACACATAACATTGTCTCCGACATAATGATTTTTAGGGATGACTGCTTAGGAATCTTATTTCTGAGCAAGCTATGACAGAATGATCTGGGGAGTCTCAATGCTAAATCTATAAATTAATGCAGCCTAATATAGTCTTTGTCCTTAAAGGGCATAAAAAGAGATGAGAATATATAGCCGAGACCGGATTGGCTCAGTGGATAGAGCGTCGGCCTGTGGACTGAAAGGTCCCGGGTTCGATTCCGGTCTGGGGCATGTACCTTGCTTGCTGGCACATCTCCAGTGTGGGGTGTGCAGGAGGTGGCTGATCGATGTTTCTGACTTTCTATCTCTCTCCCTTCCTCTCTGTGAAAAATCAATAAAATATATTAAAAAAAAAGAGGTGAGAATATATAGATCAGCTGGGCAAGGCAATGATGGGAGAACTTGCCAGTTTTGATTGGTTCCCACTACTGGTTCTTGACTCTGCTGGTCAGCTCTTGTCTCTGTCGAAGCCCCATCATATGTATGCCCTTAACTAAGGTGGAGATTGGTGTCTTAGAGACTCCTAGGAGTCTCCTCAAGAGAGTATCAGGTATTTTTGGAGAAGCTTTCTGAAGAATTCCTTTAGAAGAGTCAAGGCAGATGGTTGAAAGAGTAGTTGATATCTTGATGGTGAAGGGACAAACTACATGTTCAGCTAAAGTGTATAATTTTCATTGTTAGACTGTGGGGGTCACTAAAAAACTGGGAGCAGGGTTTTTACCTTGTTTAGCAAACTATGCCTTACATAGAGTAATCTGGCTTTTCCTGATGCCCACTGCAAGCTAGTTTAAGACAGCCTTTTTCTGTTATTCCATTTCTCTCTGTGTTTCTGTCTACAATTTCACATAGTACTTTCTTGTGCTAAGATTTGTTTTGTGTTTCCCTCATCCAGTCTAATGATCTCGTCCTGGACTCAGACTAGCTTGATTTGTGTTCCTATCTTAGTGTGTCACATGTTGCCTGATAGAGTGGTGGCAACCCATTTATGGAGCACAAATTCTCAAAAGCTACTTAGGTCACGTGCCCCCACCCTCCCTCATAAAACCACGCTGGTTAATTGGCATCAGCTTTTCTGTGACATGGATATTCCCAAACCAAAACCCCCAAAGAAGCTAAGTAACCTCTGAATAACCAGAAATCCAATTAGATACTCAACCTGCGTTTTCGTGATTGAAATGTTGGTTGCATAAACTTATTTGGAAAGTTATTTCTCTGGGTAAAGGATATTTTATTATCAAGTAGGACATCTATTGCCGAGCTATCGCTATCTTTTTATGTTGATTTAAATCATGTGTTGGAGCAGGTGAGCAGGCCACAGAGAAACCAAAGAAGTTTCGGTAGTTTTATGACTGTTGAGTTCAGATTTCACAAATAAATA
Source organism: Lasiurus borealis (assembly GCA_004026805.1). Lineage (NCBI taxonomy): Eukaryota > Metazoa > Chordata > Mammalia > Chiroptera > Vespertilionidae > Lasiurus > Lasiurus borealis. The sequence goes on along the minus strand of PVJN01000607.1, from coordinate 160,035 downwards.
TGGATTATGAAGACTGAACATACATCCTCTCTGTAGGAGTAAAATAAAACTTACCGGATTCCGGTGAGATATGGAAAGGAACAAAAATCTTTTGAAGCAGCTGAAATAGTCCAAGAAGTAGGATGGCATTTTAGATATATTTTCCCTTTGAAATATCCTAACAACCTGCAGAGTTGGTACGGATATCACCATTTTACAGGTGAGGAAGTGAAAGCTCATAGAGATAGATCCGTTTCTCAAAGCAGCATCCATCAATGATTGGGCCAGGAAAACAGATCTGAGTGTTTAGTACTGTTAAGACATCTTTTGAAAATATCTGAAACGAACTTAGCCGATTCTCTGGCCTCCTTTTCTCCCCCAGTTTGATTCCTCCGCCCTGTTCTAATTAATTGGAATTGTTCAGAATACGTCCCTGGGGGCTTTGTCTCACCTCAGGTGACCTGTATGCAAAGCACCGCTCCACCGAGAAAAATCAACTTATGAACATTTCTATGGCAACCACTGAATCCCAGAGACGACTTAGCACCTCCTTTGACCATGCATCTGAAAGCCAGCAAAAGAGATGCTTTTGAAAGTTTTATTTTCAAGCAGCGTCCACTTCACCGATGATCAGCTCCTATTTTTCTAAGAGTGTAATCAATTATGCAATCCCCGTGGATGGTGGCCAGTGTAAATCAAGCAGCTCCGAGCTGTTCTCTTCTTCCCTCAACACCTCGCTCCCGGGCCAACAGATACTCTTTCACTTTATTTTCTCATCGAAGGCTCCGCTGGCCTGGTTTCTGCACGCCCTTGAAAAAATAAAATACAGTGATGTATGTTGAATAAATTCACATCACTAACACTTGCCATATATCTGTCCCGATAATCAGAATATTTTGTGTAGTAACCGATGCTGTGTGACACAAGAAGCCATATTTTTTGCTTTCAAAATTCTTTTGGAAAAGGAAATTGGAAAATATTTTAAAACCACCGTTTCTCTCCTTTCGCTTGACAGATAATATAATGCTTATCGAATGGGAGATCTGTGAAGCATTTGCACTCAACATATCCAACAAGTTGAAACTTCCTTGTTCTCATTATGATATGAAAAGACAATGATCATATTTTTCTGTACAAAATATTGTCAGTGCTCAACGAATTGACACATGGTGTGACATTGAGAGAAAATGCTGGCAATGAGGGGTGGATAGGAAAATCTCACAAGGAGGGTTGTTATTCTCTAATTGGAGAAGATAGAAGAGGTGATCATAAGCTCTGAAGCAACTTTGTGGAATGATTATAAAGACACACAGGTGTCTCATGAAGGCAGGCGATAAGCCTTCCCGAACTCATTAAACATCTCCTTCTATGGTCTCAGCCTTATGCTACCTGCTGTGGCTATTACAAAGTGAATCTGAAAAACAGTATTGTCTTTGAGAACATTTTAAAAAAAATATATTTTATTGACTTTTTTACAGAGAAGAAGAGAGAGGGATAAAGAGTTAGAAACATCAATCAGCTGCCTCCTGCATGCCCCCCTTTGGGGATGTGCCTGCAACCAAGATACATGCCCTTGACTGGAATCAAACCTGGGACCTTTCAGTCCACAGGCTGACACTCTATCCACTGAGCCAAACCGGTTTCGGCTGTCTTTGAGAAATTTACAGTCCATTTGAGGTGGGCACACCTAAAGCAATCGGTGAACTGTGAACAACAGAGGAGAGTGAGTAATTAGGACCAATACTACAATGTCCTCCAAGTGAATCTATTGTAGGAGAACAACTGAAGCTAATTTACTTTATCTAGTGGCAGAGACTCTGATACAGTGGTACCTCGAGATATGAGTGCCCTAACATACAAGATTTTTGAGATACAAGCTGTTGAGTGAGCGATTTTTGCTTTGAAATATGAGCAACATTTGAGATAGGAGTCATCGTGTGGATCGGCCAGCTGCACATGACCCACCAGTTTACAGCGACTCAAGCATCTCATAGTTTCCCACGCCTCAAGGTTATGGGAAGAATTAAACTCTTATCTCGAGGTACCACTGTACTATTTTCCACCAATCCTACATTTTTTTCAGTCATTTCAGGTCTTTCTCTGTCATTTCTGTTTTTGTTTTTCTCTTCCCCCTTCTCATCTTCTCCCTGATTGCATTAAGAGGAGCCTTTTGTAAACTCATGTCACAGAAGTGTAGGAGAAGAAGACTGATCTGCTTGGCTGCAGGGCAGAGTGGACATCCATCAGGTCATGCTACCTTGTCTGTTCTTGCTGTCAGAGCCCTCGCCCCCAATACTTGCATTTGCCATGGTTGTCAAAGTATGTTTGCCTTCGGGTCCAGTATTTATGCAGCTTTTATGTATATTTCCACTGACAAACAGGTTTCAGAGTGAATCTCTCTTTCCCTCTATCTGTCTCTCTCCCTCCTCCTCTGCCTCTCTCTCTCCAGGCTTGCACTAAGAACATAGGATGATGACATATAATAACTGTCTTCAGACATTGGGCAACAGGCAGCAAAGGACCAGAGTCCCCAACAGAAGGAAAACATATAAAATGAACTCAGTCATGCCCTAGCTTTCTACTTAGAGAGAATTTTCTGAATGTAGTACAGGCAGGGTATTGGTTTCAAGCTATTTTCAGGATAATCTATCAGTGACAAATCTATGTAGAATTTAGTATCACTAGTAAGACATGATTCTTCTAGGATTGCTAAGAATTGTCCATTTCATTTAATATGTTCTCTCCATTGTGGGTGTGCTAGTCAAGTGTGTCTCAGCCCTGAGTGAATCTGGGAATTATTCGGCTTCCAGCCTTGAGAGAATTTTCTGGATGTAGTACAGGCAGGGAACACAGTGATCTTGTTGAGTTGAGGAGATAGATGTTTGGAGTTCGAGAAGGCCTAGGTGAATAAAGTTTTCAGGGCAGAAAGACTTAACAAAGAAAGACTTCCAAAAAAATATGCATAGGAGTCTTCTTGAGTCTTTAATTCAGTCCTTGTCTATGTAGATATTTGATGAAATTACACAAGTATGAACATAAAACAACATCTGGGGAAGGAAACATTTTCTGAGGGCTGTAAGCTGAATAATTCCCAGATTCACTCAGGGCTGGGACACATTTGACTGTCACACCCACAATGGAGAGGAGAGAACGTGTTAAATGAAGTGGACAATTATTAGCAAACCTGGAAGAGTCATGTCTTACTAGTGATACTAAATTCTACATAGGTTTGTCACTGATAGATTATCCTTAAAATAGCTTGAAAGCAATACTTAAAAGGAACAAATTTAAAGGGAAGTAATTGCTTGCTATCACAAAGTCTAAAACTCTTTCAAAAATTATATCAAAATTTAGCACTCAACCATGTAGAATTCACAATGTCTGCATCCTGTCAAAAAGTGCCAGGCATGTGAAGAAGCAAGAAACTGTGATCCATAACCAGGAGAAAAGTAAGACAATGGAAATAGGTCCATAAATAACAGAGATGAAATAATTAGTAGACAAGGATCTTAAAGAGCTTTTAAGAATATACTCAAGCTTTTAAAGAAACATGAACCCAAAGAGGAAAGACATGGGAGAAATGTTTCATAAATGAGTGAAGGCTCTAGAGATCTAAAATAAAATATCTGAAATAAAATTTTCACCAAATGTCTTTAAAACAGATTGGGTCCTTCAGAAGACAAGATCAGTGAACTTGAAATATAGCAACAAAAATGACCTAGTATAAAGAAGAGAGGGAAATATAAACAAAACAAAGGCAAAAATAAAGCCCAAGAAACCTGTGAGGGGAAAAACACAAGCCTTCTAACACACACACCCTGTAACTGCCCTTTCAGAAGATAAAGTGTTCTGTGAATCTAAAACTGTTCCAAAAAATAACAGAATTAAAGGATGGAATGAGCTATTTCATGATAACACTCGTAAGTTGGGATGGGCTACATTAATATCAGACACGGTGTCTGCACGCTGGCTCTTGCCTGAGATAGTGACATTTTATAATGATAAAAATATGGGTTCATTATGAAAACGTAGCCAACCTAAATTTGTATGAACCTCATAGCAGATATTAAAAACACATGAAGCAAAAATTGACAAACCTTTAAGGAGAAATGGAGAAATTCATAGACGTAGTTAAAAATTCCATTACTTGCACGAATACATTAGTAATCAGAAAATCAGCAGAGATATGAAAAAACACACAACTGGCACCAACTTGACCAAATTGAAATGTATAGAACTCTGCCCACCAGCTGAAGAATTCACATTCTCTTATTTACCAGTGTAGACCATATTTTATGCCGTAAAACAAGTCTCAGTTCTCCAACACACAGTAGGGTTGACTTAGAAATCAGCAACATAAAAATGTCTGACAAATTCCCAGATCTGGAAATTAAACAAAATGCTTCTAAATAACCCAGGGGTCAAAAGTCTTGCCTCTTAGACACCGTAGTACAGTGCCCTATGTAATATGAACTTGATTACCTGTTGTCCAAAATCGAGAAGAAGGACCATGTTGCTTTCAGCTTGGTATCTCCAGTATTTGACATAATATCTTATTAATAATATTTGTTCAATAACTGTTGACTAATTAATTCACAATTTCCCCTTTTCAATTGAAAATGATAAGGTAGTGAGAACATAAACCTAAGTCACCAACATAGAACAACACAGGGAAGGCCAGTGGAAAGGGTACAACATTCAGAATCAGCAAATTCATCTCTTAATTACGTTACTCTACACAAATGTTTGTGCTTCATTTGTGGAATGGATGCAACACAAGTAATACATATTAATAAGAAAGTTTGGGTCTTCATTCACTAAAAGTGATTTCATTGATTTGGATTTGAGGGTTAAGTTTGGTTTGGCCCAACCACCTCTTGCTCTCTTCCACATTAGAATTGTGCCATGTCCCATGGGTGTGTCTCTTCACGTACGATCCAAGAAGTCACCCTTCTTTTGTGTTATCTTTGAACTGTCTTTTCAGCCTAAATCACTAGACACAAACTTCTTGAGGTCAGATACAATGACTTTTCGTCTTTGTCTTCTTTGAACCTAGCAGGTCTCTGGCATACGGAAGGGCATAATAAATCATTGTTGAATAATGAGGTAGAAGTAGGAGAGATATCAGAAACTACTAAGAAAAGAAAAATTGCCAATACTCTATTCCTAGAAGAAGCTAACAGAGGATCCACTGCCCAACAGCTCTAATTTCTCCGTGTAACACTTGTCACTTGGAATGCCAAAGATTAGGTTAAATATTTGGTTGTGTGCGGACCTCTGCCAGGACCTCACTGATACCAGACTCCAAATTGTTTTCAGACTATTTGGCAAGTCTGTGCTCTTTTCTGTAAGCATTGGAGAGCGTTTCCCGCTGGCTCACAGTTTCCATGAAGTGCTTTCTTCATCCACTAAGACTTATGGAATTTGTCCATGCTTTCAAAGTGAATACAAACAGTGAACAGAGAAAAGGAAAACTGTAAACTTGACTGCAAACTAGCAAAAGGTAAAAAAACAAAACAAAACTTTGAAGCTGAAAGTTTGGAAAGTCAGTCCTCAGTCAAGTTATAAGACTTGGTCAACAGACATCTCTGTCTGTCAACACTCCAGGCCCCATACTAATACCCACTGCCCTCTGCTTTATCTGAATTCCTGTAGCATTTATAAAAGGCGACACAGAATCCGGCACCTATTTAAAATCTGCTCTGTGAAACGAATGAACTGATTGTTTCTAATGCACTGTATTTGGGATGCTTTCATATTTGTCTCTCTGGTCTTTGCAATTATTTGAAGAAGGTATTGGTGTCACTGCACCCATTGTATAGGTCAGAGTCAGCCTTGAGGACTTATATGAAGTTATGTACCTTAAGAGGCAACTTTTCTGACTTCAAACTTGTCCACTGGCCTTTCTGGATGTTTCCTGTGGTTTACGCACACGTGCATTATCTTCTCCATCTCTAACCTAAGCACCAAATAGCTGGCCAGCAGAGCCTGGTGGAGTACTAGGCACCAAGCCAACACACTTAATGATTGCTCTTTGTCCTGGGCAGAGTATAGGTTGTTGCAAACTTTCCACTTGTCCTAATGCATTATATTCTGGTCTTTTGTTATGTAAACATTTCTGGTTTCAGATTTTAAGGAGGCTTCTCTAGTATTTATCTGCTATGAGGGCTAGAATAACAGAAAAAAACAACAACACTATCTGTGAAGAAATGAGTTCATTTAAGCAACTACTCTTCTTTTCCAGCCCAGTATCAATTCTTCCCTCTGCCAGCAAATCCACTGACTTTCCTGAGAACACATTCCATGTGTCTCAGTTGGTGGTGGGCTCTTCCTTCCTCTTTAGCACCCACAGAGCTGGGCATAGAACCTAGGTCTGGACAAACAGACAATGCCCTTGGTTCAGCAACAGACACATGATCCAAGCACAGCCAATTAGAGTTCTCCCTGAGACCTTTTTTTTTTTTTCCTCTTTTTGTCAGTGCTGTAGCGGAGGGGACTACAGTGGTACCTCGAGATACGAGTTTAATTTGTTCCATAACCTTGAGGCGTGGGAAACTATGAGACGCTCGAGTTGAGGTAAACTGGTGGGTCGTGTGCAGCTGACCGATCCACGCGATGACTCCTATCTCAACTGTTGCTCGTATTTCAAAGCAAAAATCGCCCGCTCGATGGCTCGTATCTCAAAAATCTCGTATGTTAGGGCACTTGTATCTCGAGGTACCACTGTATTCTGGTGGTGGTAAATGGTTCTGGATTCTGAACCTCCATCACACCCATGGCATGGAGAAGGTCTCTCTGAGAGAAATGGAGCCCTTACATCCTTTGAGTCCTTTATCCTAGTTGTGCCTAAACTTGACACTACACCTGGTCTCTTGTTGAGTTAATCATTCTCTTTCATGCATAAACTAGTTTGCATTATTTTGTTACTTAACCATTGAAGAGTGTAAACTACATACCTGTCACATCTCAGAAGAGAAAGTTCAAGCCTAGAAATGACATACTGAAAGTCACATAGTCAGTGACAGTGTGTGAATATAAATACGCGGATCACTATCATTTACACTAAGGCTTTTTCTAGTTTACCAAATTGTAGTGAACTTTTTAGTTTTCTGGGTCATAATACGCAATATCACTGCCTCTGTGCCACAAGAGTGCAGACATATGCAGCCACAATTACATTTCTGAATTTCAATATATTTTTATACCCAGGATTAAGTCCATTCTTGTTCTATAGTTCTGAGTTTCTGCATTGCATTGATGTCTGTCATTCATGGGTTGTGCATGGTATGTGGTAAATGTTTAGAATACATTTTGGAACTATACTGGTAGCAGTGGGTCAGAGGATATATAATATGTATAATTTTCTGGGCTCATAGGAAGAAAGCGACAAAGTTAGTAGTAAAATTCAGTCATATTTGACTCTAATCTAGGATCCTTTTTCTGTACCAGAGACCTTGAAACTTCTCTGCTTTTATCTGAGCTTACTGATGAGAAATCGGAAGCTCAGAAAGTCTTACCACTTCTTCAAGCTCATCCAATGGCAGAGCTGGAATTTATTCACCCAGCACCTCAAACCATTGCTGTGTGTGAGTGCTGAAGATAAGTCCTTGTGGATACACTTGGCTTTGATATAACCAGAGTATGAGCTAGCAGTGGATGACTTGCTTCCCATTATAACAGTGGATCTCAACCTTTCTAATGCCGCGACCCTTTAATACAGCTCCTCATGTGGTGGTGACCCCCAACCATAAAATTATTGTCGTTGCTACTTCATAACTGTAATTTTGCTACTGTTAATGAATCCTAATGTGAATATCTGTGTTTTCTGAAGGTCCTAGGCGACCTTGCCAGCAGTTTTCAACCTGTGGGTCGAGACATGATTTTAGGGGTCACCACAACATGAGGAGTTGTATTAAAGGGTCACGGCATTAAAAAGGTTGAGAACCACTGCCTTATTAGGAGTTGATATTGCTGGTTCTAATACCTAAATTCTCAGGCTCCTGAGCTTTGAAGAAAATGCCTTTTAAATTCATAGATGGTCCACTGTCTGATAATGAGTTAATTAGTCAAGTTTCTTCAGAGAAATAACCAATAGGATAGATAGAGCTAGAGATAGAGCTACATAGAAAGAGATTTGTAATGAGAAATTGGCTCATGTGATTATTTAGTCTGAGAAGATCTGTAACCTGCCATCTGCAAGCTGGAGGCTCAGAAAGGCCAATGGTATCATTCTGGTCCAGCGGTTCTCAACCTGTGGGTCGCGACCCCTTTGGGGGTCCATCGACCCCATCGTAGGGGTCGCTTAAGACCATCAGAAAACACAGATATTTACATTACGATTCACAACAGTAGCAAAATTACTATTAGGAAGTAGCAAAGAAAATAATTTTATGGTTGGGGGTCACCACAACATGAGGAACTGTATTAAAGGGTTCCGGCATTAGGAAGGTTGAGAATCACTATTCTGGTCCAAACCCAAAGGCTCGAGAACCAGGGAAGCCAGTGAATGGAGTGAGTCCCAGGCTAAGATCAAAAGCCCCAGAGCCAGGATCGCTGATACTCAGGGGCAGGAAAAGATGGATATACTAGCTCAAGTGCGCACACATTCTCCTTTGCTCTGCCTATATGTCAATTCAGGGTGTTTTTTCTTTTTTCTAAAAAATATATTTTATTGACTTTTTACAGAGAGGAAGGGAGAAGGATAGAGAGTTAGAAACATGGATGAGAGAGAAACATCAATCAGCTGTCTCCTGCACGCCCCCCCCCCCCCAACTGGGTGATGTGCCTGCAACCAACGTCAAGCAACCAAGGTACATGCCCTTGACTGGAATCGAACCTGGAACCTTTCAGTCCACAAGGCTGACGCTTTATCTACTCAGCCAAACCAATTTCTGCTCAATTCAGGTTTTCAATGCATTGGATGATCCCCGCCCATGATGGATCTTTACTTAGTCTACTGATTCAAATACAGTGGCACCTCGAGATACGAGTGCCCTAACATATGAGCTTTTTGAGATACAAGCTGTTGAGTGAGCAATTTTTGCTTTGAAATACGAGCAACATTTGAGATAGGAGTAATCGCGTGGATCGGTACAGTAGTTACCTGTCCCAGAATCTCCCTCAGAGACACACCCAGAAGTGATGCTTTGCCAGCAATCTGGGCATCCCTGAGCACAGGCACGGTGACAGAGAAAACTGACCATCACGAGAGGGTAGGATCTCTTAGCAAGTGTGCCTTCCTTGTGGGTCTGGGCCAGGCGGATGGGTCAGCCCAGGTGTCCACCAGGGCCACAGCCAGGAGAGGTTTCAGAAGGCAAGTCTCAAAGCGTGTCTGGTGGTTCAATTAAAGAAGCCAAATCCGTGGTCCTGTCCCAAGGACAACAAGAAGCTGAGGATGAAAGGGAAGATCTAAGCCACACAGGAACAGACTGGGCGCTGAAGCACAGAGGTAAGCGTGAGACAAGAGGCTCTAGGTTTCTCACCTCACACGGGGCAGGGATGCCGATGTGATGGCTGGTCTGCACCGCATGGCGCTGTGATGGATACAGCCTCCATCCCAGGGAAATGTTGGCCTGGGCCATTTTTCAGGAGGATGTAGGAATATTCCTTTTTAAAACATCTACAGCGTGGAGGCTGCCTGGCCGTGGGGAAGCACAGTGGATGTTGTTGCTGTTGGGATCCATTGCCAAACTGCTCTTTTCCCGCCTCGCATAAGCTCCACATCGAAGTGCTTACAGATCGAAAGCCATTCCTGAAAGTGCTTGGAATACTTCGCAGTTTTCATTCTTTCATTCTTATATATAGGTACACTTAAAAATATTCTGAAAAACGACTCCACGCAGAATGGAAAGAGGCCCAAGGAATACAGAGATGTTTTCTTATGTTGATTTTAAAACCATTTGTTTATATAACTACTTGGAGAATTCAGACCTGATGTTTTTTCACTCGAGATAAGGCAAATGACCATTGGGACACCATAGAGAAAGAGCAAATCCGGCTGGGAATATTGTCCTGTTTGAAGCAAAGCTGGTTTCTTTAAGAGAATTAGGGTTTCGCTGCTCGCTCTTTGGCTGTGAGCGTTTTATGTTGAAGTTGGCAACTCCTTGCAGAGAGGAAGCTGTTTTTCGGTCAGTGTAAGTGCTTCTCCTTTTCTGCTTTTGAACCTCAGAAATTGGATGCTCACACGTTTTCATATTTCCTTTGATTTTCTTTATTCAAATGAAGGGCGGCCCTTTTTGAACCTGATGGAAGTATACATTCAACCTCCAAGTGATGTATTATGTATCGGCGTTATTTTGTTTCAAGTAATGATACAAGTTTGTTTTAGCAGATTTGGAATATACAGTCAAGCATACCAAAAAACAAGCAAAAATGCCACCACCCTGAAAAAATTAGTGTTCCCAAGTCTGTCTATTCTGGTATTTTTTGTGTTAAGTGATGTTTTCTGATTATATATTCAATCATAATCTAGGTTTTATCTTTTTCCATAATAAAATGGACCCTCTTCAATGGGCATAGCATCATTTATTGAACCAATCCCCTCTAGAAGGTGTAGAGGTTGCTTCTACATCTTCCCTACCATAAACAACTCCGGGATAAACATTCTTATAGGTCAATCTATGTGTTTCTCTCTTACATCGATGTTTCTCTCTCTCCAATGCTCTCTCTATATAAAAAAACACAATAAAATATATCCTTAAGCAAGGACTGAAACAAACATATAAAATTAGGATAATTTTGAATGTGGTTTAAGATTCTATTTTTTTACTCAATGTTATATCAGTATTTTCTGATATCCTTAGTCTTTCAGAACATTAGTTTAAGTGGTCAAACTATATTTCATAAAAGGGTTATATAATGTATTTTACTGTTGCCTGATTATACACTTAAGCTAGAAACATGTTTCCTGCCATTATAGTTAATATTTCATTGAGGATCCTTATACATGAATATGTGTACTCATGTTTGACTGTTCAAGATATATTTCTGGAAGATTACTGATTCTATAGATATAAATCTTCTAAAGACTCAATTCACATCATCAAATTGCATTTCAATTAAGTTGTGCCAACTTATCCTTTCTTATCATAATGTATGAGTGTCTGTCTAATGCATCCTTGCCAAGTATCACTAGGATTATCTGTGAAGAAATCTCTGCTACTTTAATACTTAAAAAGTATTCTCCATTAAATTCACATTTTCTTGATTATTAAGAATGTTGATCATTTTTATATGTCCACATTTGTGATTTTACTTACACGAATTACTTCTTTTCTTTGCCTATTTTTGTTCTGAGATTTGAATGATATTTTTATTGGTTTGTAAACATTCTTTACAGATGAAGAATATTTTCCTATTATCAGTACATATTTTTATAAATAGTTTTCTTGGCAAGAAATTTTTATTTAAAGTTTTATAGGATCATGATTGGTGTAGAGATGTCTTTTTGATTCATTACATTTAGTCTTAGAAAGCTTTTCTCTATCACTAAATCCTTAAGGCTCTTAAAGTACTACCTACCAGTTTCTTTTCTTTCTTTTTTTTGTGATAGTCTTTTTTTTTATTGTGTTACATGTATACATATCTCCCCATTGCATCCCCGCCCCCCGCTACTCCCAGGCATACCCCAACCCCCCAGTGTCTGTGTTCATTGGTTATGCTTATATGCAGGCACACAAGTCCTTTGGTTGATCTCTTATCTACCCTCTTCACTTAATCTATCTTTCCCTTCCTTCCTCTCTTCCTTCTTCTCTCTTCCTTCCCTTCTCTCCTCCCTCCCTTCTTTCCTTCCTTCTCTCCTCTCCTCCTCCCTTCCTTCCTTCTCTTTATCTATATGTCTGTCTATCTATCTATCATCTATCTATCTATCTATCTATCACCTAAATTTAGCAAATAAATTAATCTGTACTTTGTTGATTTTATGGTGTATAATTAAAAAGCCAAAAGTATTGTTATTGTTATATAGAAAATTTTCTTAATGTTACTTGTTGAATAATTCATCCATTTACTGTATCATCATTTTATCCCAGTTTTACTAAGTTTAACCACAAGTCTAAGTGACTACTAGTAAACCTAGCACTGCAGATGAGTGTCAGAGCTGGGAGGTGAACTCTGCAGTGTGGCCTCAGATCCCCTGCTTTTGGCCGCTGTTCGGGACATGACCTCTTGACCTAAGTAGGCACATGTACCTTTCTTTTTTTATATATTTTTTTATTGATTTTTTACAGAGAGGAAGGAAGAGAGATAGAGAGTCAGAAACATCAATGAGAGAGAGAGAGACATCGATCAGGTGCCTCCTGTACGCCCCCTACTGGGATGTGCCCGCAACCAGGATACATGCCCTTGACTGGAATCGAACCTGGGACCTTTCAGTCCACAGACGGATGCTCTGTCCACTGAGCCAAACCGGTTTCGGCTGTACCTTTCTTTAGTCCCTGGGCCTGCAAACCCTCAGAAACCAGGCTGCCCAAGTGCTCCATTTTACAAGTGAGAACCAGAGAGGTAGCTGGGACGAAAATCCCGGTCTTCTCAGTTCACTTTCCAGCTCTTGCAAGGAGAAGGGCCTTCTGATCGCTCCACTTTGGAACACGCTGGGCGCACCCTCCAGCTTTTGGGTGGCCTTCACGTCTTGGAAAGTGACAAGCACCATTTATCTGCATTCCATCATTTCTTTCAGCCCATTTAAAGAAACCCATTTCCTGAAGTCAGAAATAACGATTTCAAAGGCTTTCATTATAAACCTTTGTGGGTCTTCATGGTGGTATTTCAAGTGAATTATGTTATGTTCTTAAACACAAAGGAAAGTATGGATGAAAAGCAAAATCCGAACAAACAAAAGAAAACATCTATGCATAAAGAGGGGTGGGCCAAAGTAGGTTTACAGTCCTTTGTATGGAAAATAATACAATAAAGAGTAATATAGAAATCGACACTGTTTCACATGCACACAACTATAAACCCACTTTGGCCCACCCTGTAGGTCTTGTAAGTTTACTTACGATGCCAAAATGAATGCAGTCCTAAATAATGTGCATATACCGATATATACAACACTGATCCCCGTTTGCTAATAAGCAATGTGAAAATATCAGAAATTTATATCCTCAGTGAACTTAGCTGATCATATTTGATGAGGAACGAGTTGGGGACTTAGGTCCTAGGGATGTTACCTATTAAGCGTTCACTGTTGGAGGTCTTCATGACGATTTCTTTGTTCTCTGAAATTTCCATATATTTATGGAGCCCCTGCAATTATTTTCTGACTGCTCTTTCCACTGTTGTGGCACTGATCCTGTCTGAACTAACATCCCCCATATCTCTGAAGGCCACTGTATCGCACTTGTCCTGACCTTTTATTTTCCACTTGATGGTGGATCTGAAGAAAAATTTGTGCTCATCATGGGCAGCCTCTGGAGAGGCTCAGTAATGGCAGGTGCCAAGCGAGTGTATTGCCTTTTCTGCTTAATGGGACTGAGTAATTGTTTAGTAAGCATTTCCAGTAGCCACAGTCCCAAGCACCTGCTTTCCCAGAGTTCAGTTCTCTCCCATGGAGGCAGGAAGCACCAATGAGAAGATAGTGATGCCACTCAACAGACGGCATGGAATCACTTGGGATCTCCTCTTGAGGCCTGACGGGGGAAGGCTTAACTCCTGAGTATGACATTCCAGACAATTCATCCATGTTATGCATCCTAATATGTCCCCAGTCCCCTCCTTGATGCCACACCACGGGCACTCCCTGCTCCTGAACACGCCTGTTCTCTCACCCCTCCACGCCTTCGCTTCTGCCATTGCTTCTGTCCGAGTTGTTTTTCTCCTTACTCTGAGGAGAAAAAGGGGAAATGCATATTTGATCATAATAAGCACAGCATCAGAGCCATGACCTGTAACACCCAAGAAGAACATTCAGTGTGTTTCCATATTTGCCTCAGACAGATCGACACCTTCTCATAAGTTATACTTTAAAGGTTCCCAGTGCTCTCCAATGCCTCCCCCCGATTCTGACCCTTTCTTCCTAGCACCTTCCCACCCTCACTTCTGCCCTACAGGAAGGGGGTAGATTTGCTCTTTTGGGCTCCATATATGTCAGAGATTTTTATGTATTAGGAATTGCATTCCGCTCTGAATACAGGAACTTTCTAAAAACGTCTCTAACCTATTATGAGTTGTATTTTTTCTCCTTAAATGTGTGTCTGGAGGTTGGCATTCCAAGGCTAATAGTATGGTGGCTCTGCCAGAGACATGGCTTTTCTATTTTTTTGGATGATCTATGCTTGGCATTGCATCCTGACCCGGGGAATGTTTATTTCTGGGAGGTCCTCGAGGGCAGGGCCTATATCATTAATTCATTTGGCATTTTTAAATTATTCATATCCTTCAGGGAACATAGAATAGTGCCTGGAACATAGTGACTATGCAATAAATGTCCGTCAAATGAGTGATAAAGAAATGAAGAGTGAGATAATTTCTCACTTGGAGAAAAGGGGGAAATGCATATTTGATCATAATAAACACAGCCTCAGAGCCACGACCTGTAACACCCAAGGAGAACATTCAGTGCGTTTCCATATTTGCCTCAGATATCATCCTTTGGTTTGCCTGAGAAAACATGCATTTTCAGAACTTTAGTGCATTGACCTGAAAAATGAACTTAAAATATAGGCAGCCTCCAAGTTAGATTATAATGTATTCCTGAAAACAAAGGTTATAAATTGGAATGTGCTTCTTATGGAAACAATATTATAATTGACACTTATATTTTCAACCCAGGATTTTTCAACAAATAAATCACAGAAATGATGATTAGAATGTCAAAAAAACACAAAGCCACATTAATTTAAAACTGCATAATTATGTCTCATGTCTTAGAAAACGAACATATGCTTACAGTAAATATTTATGAAATAAGGGATCCGAATGTACTATAAATTGTGTGTATTACACATAAAATGTAACTCTATTGTGCTGTGCTCGCGACTTAAGACTAGCAGGCTAGCGATAATAATTTTTTAAAGCTTTGGACTCTGGCGCTGACCACAGTCCTTATCCCAAAGCAGATACTCCACAAATGCTTGGGGAACTGGATTAAACTGGACCTGTGTAGACTGCACAAAGCCCTTTCACATCCATGATGGAATGATGGCTTTGCCTCTTTTCAAATTTCTTTCTCTATGTTTAAGAGAGTAGAGTATCCCAATTTAAACTAAGGCTCATAAAAATTAAGCGACTTTTTTTTTTCTCAAGGTCAGAAATTTAACATGTAGTTCTAAATCTCTTCATTTTTTCCAACTGAGTGCAAAATGTTTCCCTGTTACTTCCCACAAGCATTAATGATTCGTATGGACCAACGATGCAGATAGCAGTTTGAACACCCATGTCCTTTTGTTCTTTTTATTTAAATTATCATTTATTATTGACAATATTATAGATGCCTCCTCCCATTCCACCCACCCCTGCTTTCTCCACTCTCCCCAGCAGCCCCTGCCCCACCCCAGGCCTTCCCTACACCATTGCTTGTGTCCATGGGTTATGTATATGTGTATGTATGTTCTTTGGTGAATCACCTCCATTCCCTCCATACCCTCCCCCCTGAGACTGTCAGTCTGTTCCATACATCCATGCCTCTGGACCTATTTTATTCATTAGTTTGTTTTGTTCATTAGCTTTCACATGTAAGTCAGATTAGGTGATATTTGTCTTTCTCTAACAGGCTTATTTCACCAAGTTTTCTTAAAATAGAGACATTCAAAGTATGTTTGTTTGTTTATTTATTTATTTATTTATTTTGCCTTAGTTCTGTCTTATTGCAGAAGAATACTTGAGAAGAGTGGGTTTGCTATTGACAAGAGGATGGAAGTTCCCCTCACCACATGATAGTGTTGACAGGAAAGGCTGGCCTAAAATTCATCCTGGTTCTTTATGCCAATTATTATTGTTATTATTACAATAATTATCATTATTATTTTCTTCTTCAATGGGTATATATTTTTATTGATTTTTAGAGAGAGAAGAAAGGAGAGGTGGGGGGGGGGAGAGAGAAAGTAAAAGAGAGAGAGAGGAGAGAGAAACCTATATAAGAGAGAAACTTCTACTGGCTGCCTCCCATATGCACCTGATTAGGGGTTGAACCAACAACCCAGGTATGTGCCTTGACTGAGAATTACACTCATGACCTTTTTTTTTAAATTATTGATTTCAGAGAGGAACAGAGAAGGAGAGAGAGAGCGAGCGAGAGAGAGAGAGAGATGATGATGATGATGATGATGATGATGATGATGATGATAGAATCTTTGATGGGCTGCCTCACACTAGGGATCAAGCCTGCCACCTGGGCATATGCCCTGACTGGGAATCAAACCGTGACCGCCTGGTTCATGGGTTGACACTCAACCACTGAGCCACTCTGGCCAGGCAAACTCATGACATTTTGGTGTATGAGACAACACTAACATACTGAGTCACCCAGCCGGGGCTCGGCTAATCATTTTTATGAATAGTTCTGTCACTTTCCCATCAGGACAAAGGAAGGCCACATACTATTAGGCAGTGACTCGACCCGCCTGGCCTCAGTGTGTGGGACTCAAAGTGACTCCCCTTTCACGGGAAGCTTGACACAGCAATTATCAGTGTGGTAGCTAATAACTGTATGCAGCGCTCTGGTGCCTCTGTCAAGGCTTGCTGACACAGAAAACGGTGGTGTGCTGCGAGAACTTCCCTTTTGCACAGTGGGTGTGTGGCAGGGTTCAGAATCGTGACTTTTTTGATGCTGAACTCTGCCTGTTTCAGTCCCCTCCCTGCTTTCTTATTAGAAAAGTGATCTCTCTTTTGTAGTTTTCTCATCTGAAAACTTGGGAATAAGTGCTTACCTCACATGATTTTTGTGAAGGTTAAATGCATAAAAATAAGTGAAGCATTAATAACAATGCTTAGCAGGAAGTAAGTATTTAATGAATGGTAGCACGTATTGGTATTGGTTTTATATTGTTGAACAATTGTGGGAAGTTCTCATTATCTGCCTAAAAGGTGCTGAGATTCAGAAGAGCAGATAATTATGCTTACCGTGGACATTAGTAAAATACAAAGTAAGGGTAGCTGCGTGTAGATTGAGCAACTATCATTCACAGGCAGAAGAGTTAGCTCTTCTGTTTATAATCATTCTGAAATTCACAACTGGAGTCAAATCCATGTTAGTACTAGATGGCAAACTGTAAAAAGGAGGAGATCCTCTCTCTGTTTGTCAATAATTAGCACATTGTAGGTGCTCAATGAATATTTCCAGAATGAATGAATACATAAACGGATAAAAAATTAGCAGCATTTAGAAAAGTCTAATTTGTGATTAATTTGCCCTCTAGCTACCCAATGTGTTAGTAACTAGCCCCTGTATAAGGAAACCATCTTTAGTACACTACAAAATGTTTTAACTTGCCGTGTAAATGTACTCCCGTGAAATACAGTTCCTCTGGAGTTTATGAAGAGATGGATGCACTATTAATTGTATCAGCGCTCATTGTTAGTCTCCACATTATTGCAATCCCACTATTTCCACATCATCTTTAGTCTTTTAATTACATTAACCATAAGAGAAGAAAGAGACTATAATTCAGGGCATTCAAATTTGCCACGATGGTAAGATTATCCGTGACTGTTAAGTAGGAACTAAATGTTAAAAAATGTATTTAAATGTGATCTTTGAAAAGTGTAATAAATTTTGAGGCTAGAGAGGCTTCGTGCTTTGTGTTCCATCTTTGTCTTGAAGATTTTGCTGCTGACCAACCATTAATCATTCACAAGGAGCTTCTGAAGGCATGGCGGGTGTGCGTTATTTTGTGGGGTGCCCCTCAGTCTGGTTTGCTGGCTTTAGGAAAGATTAAAGAAGTATTTTTTTTCCCTTCCTGAGGGCTTGGTGAGGCTTGGGAATGACTTTAATGACCGAGAGATGTTGAAACTTCTGTTATAATATGGATACAAAGGAAGCGAACCGCTGTATTAGTTTCAATCGTATGTTGACAGTATAATTCTGTTTGCGTTGGCATATCTTGTGAACCTACAATCCTCCCAAGGCTTCAAGCGTGATTTGAGTACTGGCTGTTGGGAACTTTATACTTTGCCCATAAGCGGGATTAGCAAATGAGCTTGAGAAACTCCTCTTCCCCTCTCTATCCCCCATCCCTGCCTTGCAACCATTGTGTCTGTGGAAAACCTCCTTCTAAATTCCAGCTCCTCTTGGTGCCTGCGTCTGTGCTGAGGAAGCAGGGACTCGTTAAACATTGTACTGGCAAGTGATGCTCAGAAGGTTTCGCTGGAGCAGCCCTAGAACTGGAGGCTGCCATCGCCATCAGAGCCTGTCTATTGGGCCTCAAATGTCAAGGAGACATTTTGGATGTGTCAGAATCTACAGTAGAACAGGCAAGAGGAATCTCCTAAATCCTAAGCATCTGTCTGTGGGTTGAAAGTAGGATTAAACATGTTAAACATTCTTGGTAATGGAAGCTACTCTTTATGGAAGACTGATTATATGTCAAGAAATGTACAAAACTCCTTATATATATATCATCTCATTTAATTCTCGGAGGCTCCTTTTATGAGTGAGGAGCTTAAGGATGAGAGTAAGTAGCATGTCTAAGATCAGAGGGTTATAAGTGCACCCAAACCAGAATATCATGGTCCCTGTGTTCATTTTTCTCTCTCTCCCTGCTCAGCTCCCCAAACTATTTTGCTTTGGTGACTGGCCTGTCCCCATAGAAATGTCTAGACACAGTTCTGCTACCCTGGGGAGACTTGGTAAGTTCAACAGAGGAAAGAGAATTAGGAAGCTCCCTGTTTATGGGTTCAAGCCATGGTAATCTCATCCCCCAAATCCACTGTTTTCTACCTATGATGCCTGTGTTTATTCCTAATTTTTTAACTTTTCTTTTTAATTTGAGGAGGAAAAGATATGCTTAATTATCAATATTCAAACCTCATTTTGGGGATGAATATGATGAATCATCAGCCTGCAAACCTAGTATGGGCATAATGTTGTGATGCTATTTTGTCTATTTGTTGGTCTGTTTCCTTTGATTTGGCTGGTGTTTTAGAAATCCTCCTTTGTGCCCTCAAGATCCTTCTATGAGCAGGACTGTATGAACAAGAAGATCAATGAAAATACACGGACAAATCCCAGAACCCCAACCTTTGACCACAGAAATATTGCCTTGGATATCTACGTGCAAACCCTCCTTAAGCCACCCTTCCAGTGTGCAGGCTGGGGAAAGCAGCATTTACACAGAAATACCCTGCAGGCAAAAGAAAGCAGAACTGAAACCAAGCCACCCTAAACATTGTGGCTCATAAACCTGGAAAGGAAAGAAGACCTTTCCAAAGGCTAGCAATGTTTTTTTCTACCTTTAAAATTCACATCATTTTTGGTGTCAAAATCTCCTCAAGGTCCAAGTTTTTGTTTTCATAAGTAGGACTGAGTTGAAAATGTTGTAGCTGAGACTTCGGGTCTTCAAATGGTTTCAACACGGGGTCTGACTTCTCTGGAGGGATGTAACCTGGCTAAGGGACCTTTCTGAAAATCCTTTGCCACTTTCTTTCTACATTGGACATGAGGAGAATTCTAGACATTTATATCCAGCCCTTTTGTCCTTTGCTCTCTGAAAGGCTCCGCTCAGAGGGAAGTTAAACCTTCCTAAAGTACCACTTTTTTTGAGACATGGTGGAATAGCAACAATTCAGTACCACACAGGTCTCACAAGGTTTGGGTGCCAACTTGGTGCCAAGAGAACTAGAAAACATTAGTAGAAAGACAGGAGATTTGAGGATGTGAAGGTGTCTACAATGGCGTGAAGGTATCTGATGAGGAAGAGGGTGTAGTGGGCTCCTGGTCTCATTCCGATTTGCTCATTTCCCTTTAGCATTTGTGATCTGTCCTCTGAGTTCTGTGTGCTTTTGCTTTAAAGGCAGGCTCACACCTGAAATCTTCCTTCAGAGGGCTGTTCTCAGACCACTGAAGTGCTTTTCACTCAGACCAACAGAAATGCAGGTTCCTACAGTGGCCTGTGGTGAATGAATGACTTTCCTGGTGCAGCATGAAAGCCAAGCTTCCTTGTCCCCAGTGGGGACAAAATTGGGAGATGTAACTTATACTCTAGGGCAGCGGTTCTCAACCTTCCTAATGCCACGTCCCTTTAATGCAGTTAGCAACGAAACTAATTTTATGGTTGGGGGTCACCACAACATGAGGAACTGCTTTAAAGGGATGTGGCATTAGGAAGGTTGAGAACCACTGCTCTAGGGAGATCCCCTGCAGGGGGAACTTTTCTGTCTTTCCATCTTTCTCTCCCCCCATCAATCCCCCTCCCCCACTCTTTGACAAGTTCTTCTGGGAGCATTTCCATAATAAATCATGGGCCCCCAAATCCTACTCAATGTCTGCATCTGGGTAAGATTTATTCTATGAATTCTGGAAAACAGGATTAGGATAATGGATAACAGTTAGAGGGAAAGCAGATTTCAAATCAATACGAGGAAAAAAAAACTTTTACAAATTGGATATCTCAAATATGATTTGTGAGAAGCTATCCAGAAAGATTTAAATGGAGGTTGGATGAGTAATTATTGATACTGTGGTTTGCAAGATAGAGTTCATGCTTCAACTCTAAGGTTGCTTTTAAGATCCCATACCAGTGCCTTACCACTGGAATGTCATGGTATACAAATGAACCTGACACCTTCACAGGTGAACTGTCAAATGTGCACAGTATTTCACATGGGTTTTCACAAGGCCGGTGTAGTTTCCTGTGTGTCTGAGGGCTCTCCGTGGCAAGCAGGGAATGTAGCTGAGTGGGCTGCACTGTCAGTGAAGACAACTGCTAAGGAGGACAGGCATATGCCATATTGGCTTCCAGGTAAAAATTTCAATGAAAACCTCCCCGTACAAGAATATGACATACTGATTAAAGCAGAAAACATTCCAGCAGACAAAAACAACAACACAGAGAAGAGACTGATAACTGAATGAATGGTACACGCAGCAGAAAATGGCAACAGAGTGATTTTGTTCAGACATCAGACATCACAGGTGCCTCATGGGCTGAGGCAATAACTGAGCTGAATTTTTGTTGACTTGGCTAGTGAGGTTTTAGATCCTTTAACCTCTTCAGGGTAGCTAGCAAATTCAATTCTACTGTCTGACTTCTACAGTTTGAAACAAAAAAAAATCAACTATTTTTTAATATCAATCCTTACAGCCCCTAACCCTCCATGGCGTCCCTCTGCCTAAAAGTTACAGCCTCCATTTAGTGTCCAGGAAGGCACAGATTCTCACTTAGCCCTGGGAACTAGTTTGATGGAATCATAGAGGAGTTTTGGTCTTATCGGCATCCAGAGAGAGGGGAAGAAGAGGTCTCGTATTGGACATAGTTCAAATACAACAAGAAAGTAGTGTAGTTTTAGGGGAGGGTGAGAGGCAGGTCAGAGAGTACAATAGGAAAGGGAGAGGCAGAAGATCATGAGAAGCCAAGTTAAGAAAAAAAAGGCTAAATCTTAAAAGTTGAAAAGGAACAGTACAGTTGCACTACAGTGAAATGATAGAGGTGGGTGTGAAATATTTCACAGAACAGAGCTGAGGAAATTTTTGCCAAATGGCGCCTTCCCAGAAGTACTGGGTGGTTGGGAACGTTGATACCTTCACTTTCTGGCCTCAGTCTAACTACATAAAATCTAGATTTATTTCTAATCACTTCGGATGGCTCCATTTTCTCTGGTTTACTCCAAGTCATTTGTTCATTGATTTTATTCATGTAAGTATCCCTATTTCAGCCAAACCAAATCCTATTCATCCCCTAATGGCCCAGCATTGGACTCTTCTCCATTATAGAGTTTCCCACAGTCCTTCCAACCTACAGGACTCTTAATATCTGTGGAAACCAAAGCACATTGCCCAGACCATTTATTTGACCTCTGTCATGTAATGCATCTTGCATCTTGGATATTTGTATATTTATCTCTTGCATGGCATGTTAAATTGCTTATGCTGTGACTCTCAGAGTAGATCTCAGTGCAGAGAGCTATCCACCACTTTTGCACTTCACGTACATTTGGGTTCTAAAATTTGCACATGAGAAAATAAATGCTCTGGGTTGAGAGTTTAGGAAAGATTGCTGGCAACCGGTGTGTGGTAGAAAGCCTAGATGGAGGCTGGAGAAATGAACTCAGCAGTTGAAGGATGTAATCTTCAGCGGAAAAATCTTTCAACATTATTGTGTAGCATCTGTAGGAGACAATCTATAGTAACAGGAATAATTGGCAATGTTTACTGACCTCTGTGATAAATGCTTCTTTATATTATCCATACTTGATCCTTCAACAATAAATTTTATTTTTATGGTATGTGTTATTCTTATTTTAAAGATGAGAAAATTGAGAATTAAAAATTATAATTAATTTGTCCAAATGCTCATACCCCGTTGAGTAGGAGTGACTTAGATTCTAAATGTGTTTTTATTAACCATGTTAGACTTTGTCTCAATAGCGGTGGGATTTTGTATGATATTTGCATTTTCACAGGAATGTGAAAATATGTCTCTTGAGCTTTACCCCCTCTGTCAGAAAGCTTCTGGAACAACCACCACAAAAAATCCAGATGAGACAGAAATTACAATTTATTATGTAACTGTTCAATTTTGTTTCTTATTTCCCTGTCTTGTTCAGGCATTATGCAGCCTCTCCAAATGTTCATGTGTTAGATGTTTCTTTAGAATATTGTTGACCACTTGTCCAAGGATATTACTTCTTTGATTATAAGAAGTAACTTGGAACAATGGAAAGGAACCTGGGGACAGAAATTTAGTTTTCCTACTACCTAGAATCACGGGTAGATTGAATATCTGGCTTTATCGGTGCTACTTAATTATATAAAAAAGCATAGAGCCAAAACCGATTTGGCTCAGTGGATAGAGTGTCGGCCTGTGGACTGAAGGGTCCCGGGTTCAGTTCTGGTCAAGGGCATGTACCTTCGTTGCAGGCACATTTCCAGTGGGAGGTGTGCAGGAGGCAGCTGGTCAATGTTTCTTTCTCATCGATGTTTCTTGCTCTCTATCCCTCTCCCTTCCTCTGTAAAAAATCAATAAAATATATATTTTTAAAAAGCATAGAGCTATACTTCATGAGACATTGTTAATAATTATGAGTTAAAAATCTTGAGAAACAGAAGCATTTATTACATTGTTCTCTATACTTTCCACAATTTTATTTAATAAAATGTTGTATGTTTTTAATTATGGTATTTGTTAGAGCATTGCTATGCTTTTTTTATTTTGCCAAGTTCAAATAAAATAAAAGGAAACAAAACTATAATACTGTACCTCTACTATCATGACATAAGAGAGGATATTTTAACACTACTAGAATAAAGAGGACTTCGTTTCAGAATTAAGATGAGTCATATGGGTTCAGAAAAACTCACTGCATCCTCTTGATTTTCTGCTTGTTTTTCTGGTGTGGTGAGAACTTGTCATAACTCATACTCACTCACTGGCTTTGGGGACCCATTGAAGTGGACAATGCTCTCTTACCCAGACCCTCCAGTTGTGTCTGTGAAACATTTAGCTTATTTAGATATAGAAAAAGCAAAGTGAAGAATTTAGGAACTTGAATGCTTCAAGGAAAGCATCACAAACACAATTGGCCTGTATTTTGTTTTGTGCTCATGGTTTAATCATTTCTCCACTGAGTCACATAAAGATTTCTGCCTCAGCTCTCCAGCTCCTCTCAAGTTCAGTACATCCATCACACATGAAAGTCATTGTACAAATATGACTGGCACAACCAATCCACATAGAATTATGTAGTGATCCATGTACTCCGTGTCCTAGGGGTTTGTTGCAGTGGGAATCATGTTGGGGTCAACTCTGTTGACACTTCTCATGCCAGGAAGTCTTTAGCTCATAACATTTCTGCAAGATTGCATTTCCCCACTATAACTTGATCTTTCTGATGGGCTTTCAAAGCAAATCAAGTTTCAGGTAGGAGGTTTCGTTCAGATGGGATTCTCTGTTATGAGCTTTTCCCACTGTTATCCATCACACTTAGGGTTTGGCAATTGTTAGGAATCATGGCACAGAGCAGTGACTCCCTGCGGTTCATTGGGGGGAAAGTAGGACATTGTAACTGAAGGACAAAGCGGGGGATCTCGTGGTGACTCTGAAATCTGTGGAGATTTATTGTTGTGAGTTAGTGCTGTCAAGTTTGGTTCTGTTGCCATGGTGTTTGGCTGGTCGGATTGTTTGTTTTAGCTTTTGTAAATGTGCCCAGATATGGGATGCGCATTTGGTCAACTGAAAGGTGACTGAAGAAGCAGGGTGGAAAAGGAAAGAATTACATTCTGGTTTGGGAATGAGTCAGAATTCCAAGGTAGAATTTATTGCCCAGGTTCCTATCAGTGTGCTCCTTAGCTTCCTTTTCAGAAATGAATTTCGGCTTTCATTTTATGGTAATCAATATTTACAGCTCCAGTCCCTGCAATCAAACATGAAACTCAGATTGACATTCAAACTACGAATATTTAAACAGGAAATTTGAACTTGATCTGTGGATTACAGTCTTTACCCTTCAAATAAGACAAGGTTTACATTATGGGCTTTCATATTATTTTTTTGCCGGAGTCTGACATTTCTCCTGGTTTTGGCCTTTCCATTTCCAGTGTGATGTTCGGAGCAATAATTAATACCGTAGAAACAACTATTTCCCCCTTTTCTTCATCTACACCTTGGATGTAGATGCTCCTCTGTTTTCTAACCAGAAGCCTGTGTGGGTTCAGTGAAATTAACGGGGCTTCCCTGCACCTCTGTGGACCCTGACTGTTCCCAATTGCCTATAATCCCCCTTTAAGGACTTCAGAATCCTGACTTCTCAGTTTTCCCATGGAGCAAATTTCAACAAACTGGATGAACCAATTAAGTGTCCTGGGGTAGATGGCCAATGCAGATCTTGATTGATTTATTCATTCATGTATTCTTTCATTCTTGCTTTCGTACATTTCAGAATGCACATGTTAATTTATTATGCATTTAACAAACATTGAATGGTACTTGAAGGAACACACAATGATGTTGGAGGAAAGACATAAGCCATCTGTTAATAGTGTGATGCATGACGTGCCTTACAGTGACAGGAGAGAAGTGTCACAGCGCTGAGAAAGAAGTGGTTCACTCAGACTTCAGTGTTGGTGAAGGTGATTAGAATAGGCTTTGTGGAGGAGACAGATATTTAATTTGAAGTTGGTGATGATTTAGTTTTGCCTGGGAGACAAACCAGTTGTGGAGAATTCCAGGTTGAGGCGATAATTGGACACAGGTAATGATCTGTAATAAAAAATGATTGGGGTAGAAATTGTACAAGTTGAGATTCATTCATTTCCCTTTTAGTTTTTGTTTAAGTGATATCTAATAACTGGCTAGACTGAATATTTCACTGGCCAACTGGTAGCCTCCTCCCATTGTAGACAGAACCACAGGGGAACTAAGTGTCCTATTACCTCTCTCTACTTTTAAGATCTTGGATTCCCTGTGGAACTAAAGTATAACCCTCATTCTGACTCATAGAATTCGTATGTTCCCATTCTTTTCAAGTGAATAATAGCCTCCACAAGTTTTAGTTTGCATTAGATAGGAAGTCATTCCAAAAATTAGCTTTAACGTAATATGTTGCTTTATGAGTTTCAGAAATCAATGAAATCTTAATGACTCTTAACTCCATATCCCAGATGCTCTCCTTCGCAACATCCTGAACTGCTTCCTAGACATCTCCCCAGAAATGTGCCCCTGGAACCACACATTTTCGAAGCTAACAATACATCTTCTCTCTTGTACCTGCTCCTATTTTCTATCTTAAATTCACCACCAGTAATGCATGGCAGAAACATCAGTTACTATAGCTTTTCTCTTCTTTTCACTTTGACCACCTTATGCTATATCTTTGCCTCTAGTCTCAACCCATCCAATCCACCTTTCCTGTTGCATTCCAGGTACAAATTTGATTATGTTCCTCTACACATTTAAAGCCTGCAATCACTAACAGTGGAGTCTTAGAGCTTTTTTTAAAGATATATTTTATTGATTTTTTACAGAAAGGAAGGGAGAGAGATAGAGTTAGAAACATCGATGAGAGATGTTTGCACACCCCCCTACTGGGGATATGCCCGCAACCAAGGTACATGCCTTTGACTGGAATCAAACCTAGGACCCTTCAGTTCACAGGCTGACACTCTATCCACTGAGCCAAACCGGTTTCGGCAGTCTTAGAGCTTAATGGGTAACCAGGAAAGGTTATGAAAAGAAGGAAGAAGAGAGGAAGGATTGAGGAAGGAATGTGTGTGTGTGTGTGTGTGTGTGTGTGTGTGTGTGTGTGTGAAGAGGGGCAGGTTTGTTCCATGATAAAATGACAATGTTAGGTTGAAACGTGTTAAACAGACATTTTATCCTCCAAGATTTATCTGAGTTTTAACATCTAGTGCTTTTGAATCTCTGAAATGGCAACTATAGTACCCCCTATTTCCAAAGCTAACTTGACTAAAAAACCCATGTTTCTGAGGAATGCTGATTAATATCTGTGGGACACTAGTGTTTAGGGAAAGCCGCTATCCCACACTGACTCTTTATCACAGTGCTCAGAGCCTCCTTATTTTACCAGACTCTTTGAATCGTAGGTTGTTGATATTTTCAAACGAAGTCAACTTGTTGTTCCCCGCAAACACCATCTCCTTATTTCTAATATGTTTCATTCTCTTTCCTTTCTCCTGGGAAAAGACCAGAAAGGCCTCCTTTGTGATTCCTGCTAAAACACCCTCGCACAGATTTTTTCTCAGCTACTTTGTTTGACTCACATGTTGTCTGTACTGTGATGGGAAAACTTGAAATGACAAGCAGCATTTTGTTGATGAGCAATTATTTATTGTTCATCTTGTGTCTCCGCGAATGATTAATGCAATGCTTGGGATAATTTAGTGTGAACAATTGCAAAGTCTATGGTAATCTTTTTTTTTTTTTTCTGGCTAGTACACATTGCCTTGAATGCAAGAAGATGCCATAGGAATCTTCAGGGAGAAGAAGCCTGCATTTGAGAAATTGTAAAGTAGGGCATCTTCTAAACCAGCTCTTATTCTACCTTGTGCATGTGGAGCCAGTCTAGAAAGTTCCTTTGGGAGGAGGGGAAACTAGCTTACATTCAATAAAACCCATTCCAGAAAAGATAACTTAAGGCACGGTTCAAATATTTGTGACTTCTAGACTCTCATTTTTTACTGCTTACTCAAAAAAAAAACCAGAGTTAAACCCATTCTAATCAGTATCCTGGAGATGGTTTATACTGGAGATCTTTTTAAAATGAAATAATACCAGAAGCATTAAGTATTATTGTCACTACTGACTCTGAAAGTTACCATATTCCAAATCTTTTATTTCAAAGTTAAAAAAGAAACTAGGTTGAAGTCATTAAAAAACTAAAAAAACATTTTTTTTTTAAATCAACTTGTGCTACTTCATGATTTAATTCTGACTTTTTGAGAGTCTGATGTTGGACCCAGGCCTTGTGGACTTTAATGGAGCCAATCTCAAATCTCATCTCTACAGGAATCAAGGGAAATGTCTGCTATAGTCTTATTTGGCAAGGCTTCTCTGCCTCCATTTTCTCCTTTGTCAAATGAGCATTAGCTGAGAAGAAGTTTCTAGAAAAAAATTGTTATTAATTTAATGTACACTTATCAGTCACATAGATAATGGGAAAGTTTGGATGCAGAATCAATTACTAAGTCCCCCTAAACTTTCAACAGGATCTAAATCAGGAAGGATGGTCCATTAATTACCTGTATTGGCAGGGAAGTCACTTGGGATACTTTGGAACAAAAGGAGTATTCATTAGTGGAAAAAGAAAATGGATGGAGTTTGAATTCTTTATTTCTCGGTTCCATGCCAACTTTGAAAATGGGGTAGCTGCAACTCTTAGCAATGGATTCCTGTAATTGGAGGGGATTTAATGATGTGTTTGGAACACCAGGATATTACTTACATTATCACCTACTAATGCAGCTACTGGTGGGATTTTTGATGCAAGGCACCCTTTCTGGAGCTGGGAAAACTTGTGGCGCTTGAAGTTGCTTTCTGATCCAGTTTCTTTGTAAGTGCTGAAACCCAAGGCTAGTGGGGAAGCAGAAAAAGTTGTCATCCATGGGCCCGTGCTACACAACTATCTCCTTTGGGTATCCAAGGCCTTCCATGCAGTTCAGGTGTTTACCTGGCTTATGGTGAATTTTTTTTAATATTAATGAAAGATGATCTTTCCAATATATGGTGGTTTCTGAAATGACTTCAGAATGTTGAAGTTCTTTTTTAAAAAATATATTTTATTTATTTTTTACAGAGAGGAAGGAAGAAGGATAGAGAGTCAGAAACATCGATGAAAGAGACATCGATCAGCTGTCTTCTGCACACTCCTACTGGGGATGTGCCCGCAACCAAGGTACATGCCCTTGATGGGAATCAAACCTGGGACTCTCAGTCTGCAGGCCAATGCTCTATCCACTGAGCCAAACTGGTTTCGGCCAGAATGCTGAAGTTCTCAACATCATATAGTCCATGCCATATGTTTTGATTTATGAAAGCTTTCAATAAGGTGAAGGTCTCTTATCTACCAATGTTTCACTTTTCAAATATTTATTTTAAAATAAATACTTTGAGCGTGTCAGGCACCAGGACACAAAAAGTACTAAGACATGTGCTGACTCCAAAATACTTAAAATATAAGAGACAGAGACAGGTAAAACCACTGGTGTTAGACTTTGAAATATTGTGATCTGGTTGTACAGTGCAGAATCTCACCAAGTTATAAACCTAGTCCCCTTATTGCACCTCATAGGGTTGTTTAAACGAATAAAAGAAATAGCTCATGCAAGGTTACATAGCACTTGTCATATGTTAAATGCTCACTAAATGTTAAGTGACATGATTGTTATTTTTATTGCCATCATCCCATCATTCTCTGTTGGAAGAACACAGTGGTTAAGCATGTTCTGTGGCTTACAGACTGTAATCAAATCCTGAATTGGATACTAAGAATGTGTGTGAACTTTGGCAGGATACATAACTCCCTTATTCCTCCATTTCCTGGAAAATGGAGACTATAGTGATAGCTCTCAGTGGAAAATAACCTTCAAGAGAGCAAGGATGTTTTCTGTCTTATCTTTGCTATAACCTTAGCTAATAGCTCTCTGCCTGCACATATTGAGGACTCAATAAAAGTTTCTTTTTAATATGGTTGTTTAAATTAATGCATTTTTTCCATATTAAAAACTCTTTGAACTCCTCTCATGAATTCCTATTGCCTATAAATTATTTAAATGCATTGTTTGATTCTTCTTCCTAATACTTTATTTCAGAATTTGCAACTGTATTCATAAGTAAGATTGGCTATAATTTTTCCCTTTTTTCCTCTGTTATTTACCAGGATTATAATGGCCTCACAGCATACTTTGGGGAATTTACCTTCTTTTTGTTTTCTGGTAGATATTACATAATTCTAGAGGTCCAGTGCATGAAATTCATGCATGGATACGGCCCCTAGGCCTGGCCTGCAATCACAGCCATCTTTCCCAGCTGCCAGTTCCCCATTTACCATCGGGGGATCGGTGCCTGATGACCGGGAGAAGCACCGAGAGGTCAGCTGTTCCCACCTGCTCTCTGGCCCCACCCCCACCACGGGTCGCCCTCTGTGTGTGGGGTGACTGTTGGAGTGGGGGCCTTGGCCTGGCACTACCCTCATTCCCGCCACCCACCCCAATTCTCCATTTGCCACCGGGCTATCAGAGCCTGCCAGGCAGAGAAAGGGACCAAGAGGTGGTCGGTGTGCCTCACAGTGACTGGTCCAGTGGTTGTTCTGATTGTTCCGCCATTAAGGTCAATTTGCATATTACCCTTTATTACATAGGATAGAGGCCTGGTGCATGGGTGGGGGCTGACTGGCCTGCCCTGATGGAGACCCCCGATTGAGTTGGGGGCCCTGTTAGAGGGTGGGACGGCCAGGGTGAGGAGCTGCAGGTGGTTTGGAGGCTGGCCACACTGGGGGGCAGGGCTGCTGAGGGTTTGCAGGTCAGCCACACCCCTGATCAAGGTGGGGGTCTTTGCTGGGGAGTGGGGCTGGCCAGGGTGAGGGGCTACCGGTGTTTTACTAGCCTAGGTGAGGCACCATGGCCCAGATTGGTGTGGGGGTCCCACTGTGGGGCATGGCCAACCAGGGCGAGGGGCTGCCAAGGGTTTGCAGGCCAGTCATGCCCCTGATCAGAGTGGGGGTCCCTACAGCGGGGTGGGAATGGCCTGGGTAAGGGGCCGCGGTCATTCTGGTCTCTGGTCATCCTGGTCGTTCTGCCGTTTTGGTCTCTGGGCTTTTATTATATTGGATAAACTTCATTCATTTCCTGAATAGTTAAAAGAACGCATCTGTAAAACTATGTGTGTGTATGTTTGAATTTTAACTTCCGATATAATTTATTTAAAGGTTGGGTTTTAAATTCAGTTTTAACAAGTTTTTTCTTAAAGATCTCTTTAGGTGTTTGTCCTTTCCTTCTTAGTTATGTGTGTGCGTGTGCATGTGCATGCGTGTGCGTGTGTATGTGTGTGTATGTGTGCCCTCATGCATATGAATGAAACAAGCTGTTAATCTAATAATGATTTGTGTACGTAATCTATCTTTTATTTCATGTTTCTCTGGCAATCATTGATTACCAGTTATGCTTTTAATATTTGACATTTTCCTTACAGAGTATCTAGATATTGATTGAATGACTCTTAATGAGATTTAATTTTTTTTCAATCTGAAGACTTTTTTTTCTTTAACTCCTCTCTTTAATCTGTCAGTACCATCTCCTCTTCTCTCCCACTGTTAGCTAATGGCCCTTCTTATTTCTCTTAGAAAACAGGCAATCAGCAGATACTTTTTTATCCTTCCACTGTCAGCCTTCCTTGGTCCCCATTTATACTTATCTTCTCTTATGATGAAAGAACCCTTTGCATTTTATTTTCTCTTGTTTCCTTGATCGCATTTCCTATCGCCTGTTCAAAATCATTCCGTATGGAATTGTTCTCTCTCTTTTCTGTACCATCAATGTCTATGTCTGTTGGTGAATTCATATCAGGTGCAAACATGCTCTAACATTCTCACGCAACCAGTCCCAGCTATCAAAGAATTTACAATTTAATTCTGCATATAGGGGCAGAGTGTGATATTTCTCACTAAATATCCACATGTCCTAGCTTCAATTTTAGTGGGATTAGTATTACTAATTCTTGCCAATTCTTAACTCTTTTGAGACAGAGAAGAGTGGTATGGCATCTCCATGTCTTAATCTCTCCCTCCCCCTCTCTTCCCTCTCTCTCCCCACTTCTCTCTCTCCTCCCTTTCTCCTTCCATCCCTCATTCCCTACCTCCCTCCCTCCTTCCCTCCCTCCCTCCCTCCCTTCCTCTCTCCTCCTCTCTCTTCCTCCCTCCAAATCCCTCTCACTCTCCTATGCATTTAGCTGAAAGCAAAAAATTCTATTCTGAATTAATAAGTCAATTCTATCAACTATCAGAACAGAGGTGTGTTACTAAGCATGTGTGCAAAGCGTTTCTGATTAATCAAACCTTTGAAAATATATTTGGGTTGGTCATAAGGACTAGGACTTTTTTTAAATTTTAAATTCTTAATTGTTTAAAGTATTACATAAATCTCCTTTTCTCCATTGACCCCTCCCCAGCCGCTCCCAGCCCCCAGCACATGCCCTTATCTCGCTACTGTCTGTGTCCATTGGTTATGCTCATGTGCCTGCATACAAGTCCTTCGGTTGATCTCTTCCCTCCAGACCCCCGCCTTTCCTCTTGGATTGGGTGGTCCATCCGATTTCTCTCTGTCTCTAGCTCTATTTTTGTTCACCAGTTTATGTTGTTCATTATATTCCACAAATGAGTGAGATCATGTGATATGATCTCCAACTGGCTTACTTCACTTAGCATAATGCTCTCCAGGTCCATCCATACTGTTACAAATGATAAGAATTCCTTCTTTTTCATAGCAGCGTAGTATTTCATTGTGTAGCTGTACCACTGATTTTTAATTCACTCCTCTGCTGATGGGCACTTAGGCTGTTTCCAAATCGTAGCTATGGTGAATTGTGCTGCTATGAACATAGGGCTGCATATATCCTTTCTGATTGGTGTTTCTAGTTTCTTGGGATATATTCCTAGGAGTGGGATCACTGGGTCAAATGTAAATTCCATGTTTAGTTTTTTGAGGAAATGCCATACTGTTCTCCACAGTGGCTGCACCAGTCTGCATTCCCACCAGAGTGCATGAGAGTTCTTTTTTCTCGGCATCCTCACCAGCACTTGTTGTGTGTTGATTTTTTGATGACAGCCACTCTGGTGGGTGTGAGATGGTACCTCATTGTCGTTTTGATTTGCATCTCTCGGATGATTAGTGACTTTGAGCATGTTTTCCTGTGTCTCTTGACTTTCTGTATGTCCTCTTTCAAAAAGTGTCTCTGTAGGTCCTTTGCCCATTTTTTGAATGGGTGATCTTCCTTTTCTTAAGTTGTATGAGTTTCCTGTAAATTTTGGAGATTAGATCCTTATCAGAGATAACATGGACAAATGTGTTCTCCCAAGCAGGAGGCTAGGACTTTTTAAGCAACTCCACGTGTTCTGATTGTGGGTGTTGACCAGCAATGAAAACCTGCCTTCTCGCCTGTCTCACACCATTGCATTGTGTCAGCACTACCCATCAGCCTCTTCTCCTCAGTGTTTATGTTCCTGGAGCCTGACACTCTTCCATTTCACAGACTTCTCAACAACAGAAGAAGCCAGACCAGAAAAGGTGATTAGAAGCAAAACCAAGAGAGAGAGCAAAAGTGTTTGCTTGTGTCTGGAAGACTCACAAGGTGGGTAGGGGTGGGCCGGGAGAGAGTCTGAAGGCGACCTGGCCTAGCGACAGCAGGGACTGAATGATTCAGAAGCAAATCCCTGCTAACCTGGGGTAAACACCTGAAAGAAAACAGCTGCCAGGAAAGGGACATTTTTAATCCAGATGGAAAACACTGGAAAGAGAACTTAAACCTCCCCAGCATCTCAATCTTAGCACAATGGTAGAACCTGGCCATCACATTAACACGTTAAAGGTCCTTCATTCAAATTGACCAGCTCTCCCACAAAAGAAATGAAGATCTTATTCAAAAGCAGGAAGCTTCAGAGCTTTGTTTCAACACTTGAAGGAAAAACACAAGTGCTCTTTTACTTGCTTCCTAAGTTTTTTCCTGATGGATGTTAAGTACTCAGAATCAAGTCAAATCCGTTTTTATTTTTCCTGGTGAGAAGTGCTCTCTACCTACGCAGTGACAGAGAGTATTAGGTGTAACAGGCTTTGCGAAGGTTGCCATGGTACGAGTTCGTCTGTTTTTCACCTCCTGTTTTTCCATAAATAACAGCGTGGAAGAGAGCAGAGAGTCCACACGGGAAAGATGTGCGGGGCGAGAGCAATCCCCAATGTCCTGCCCTGCAGGAGAGCCACCAGGGTTTACGTTAATGTATTTCCTACAAAAAAACGCCTTCTTTCTCTCTCTCTTTCTGGTTTGGGTATCTTCTGTATTAATTTTGTTTTTCAATATCAGACAGATGCAAGCATCAGCACCAAACACTGGCAGTTTTAATTGGCTTAATGAGATGGCAGTGGTGTGTGTGTGTGTGTGTGTGTGTGTGTGTGCAGCTGAATTTCAGTAGAAGCTCACTCCTTGGAAATGCTGACAGCCTTAATGACCTCGGATTTAGCAGTCATCAGATTTTCACAACGGAATAGTGGCGTTTCAAACACAGCTTTATTTTTCCTTTCCAGGGCAGAAAACTCAGCCATCCCTTGTGTGTCCACTGAGAATTTTGAATGCGTGTGCATGGGTTTCTTAAGAAATTCTCTCCTTTGGAATAGTCCCTCTGAAGTGACTTGAAAATATCCCCCACCTCTGACAGAGCGACCTTTAATGTTCAGTTTAGAAAAGGCCCAGTGAGCGACTGCTCTGTGTTCTGAAATGTTCTGAGGAATCGGAGCTGATTAGGGTGTGGTCCTTGTCCTCCAGGAGTTGTTATTCTGCCGGCTGATTTCCAGAAGTTTCGTTTGGGTTTAGAAGGTTTCTCTGCAGGCTGGAGCGATGGTGCAGCGGGCAAATGCCTCAGGGTGCTTGTTGAAAGCTAGGGAAGTGGTCTGGGCGGATTAGAAGGGAGTGGGCATGCCTGACTCCATTATCCCACAGCGGGGTGGTAGAAGGGCCACTGTTCTTTTTCTTTTTCTTTCTTTTTTTTTTTTAATACATTTTATTGTTGGTGTTTTTTTTTCTTTGTTTTTTTTTTTTTTACAGAGAGGAAGGGAGAGGGACAGAGAGCTAGAAACATCGATGAGAGAAAAACATTGATCAGCTGTCTTTTGCACACCCCCAATGGGGGATGTGTCCATAACCAAGGTACATGCCCTTGACCGGAATCGAACCTGGGACCTTTCAGTCTACAGGCTGATGCTCTATCCACTGAGCCAAACCGGTCTTGGCCAGGGGCACTGCTCTTTCTTAATCCTCAGTACTTACCAGGGGACCAAGGCAGAGGTCAGAGCAGCAGGAGGAGCTGTGGCCACAGTTATTTTGTCTCTGGCTTAGAAGCTTCTGCTGCCTTTTAAGCCAGAACAGCTCTGAAGTTTCTGCTCAACTCTGTCATTTTTAGGAAGGCCCCCATTCTTACCCTGCCCCCCTTTTTTGGGGTAACTGAATCAGTCGTGTGCTGGACTTAAAGAGCAGTTGACTGGGAACAACACAGTGCCTCTGTGTCATATCCTGACACAAACATTGACTTTGAATATTCAGAATGTTGACCAACTGCCCGGCCAACCACAGGCAAGTGATTAGAATAACTCCCCAGCCAATCACAGACAAGTGATTAGAATAACTGCCCAGCCAATCACAGGCAAGTGATTAGAATAACTGCCTGGCCAATCACAGGCAGGTGATTAGAATAGCACCTTCTCTCAAAATATGGCACACAAGATTATTGTGCCATAAACTTTAAAAATGGTTTTGACTTTATTTTCATGTAACAGAAAAAAAATATTAGCCAGTTCATTAAATCTACAGTAGAGGTTAATTTCCCCATGATAAAT
This sequence comes from Lasiurus borealis, assembly GCA_004026805.1. Classification (NCBI taxonomy): domain Eukaryota; kingdom Metazoa; phylum Chordata; class Mammalia; order Chiroptera; family Vespertilionidae; genus Lasiurus; species Lasiurus borealis. The sequence continues at coordinate 124,856 of PVJN01000607.1, read as the reverse complement.
AATTTTAAAAATGTAAATCTGTTTAAATAAAAACATTAGGTATCAATTGTTTATTATGTAGTCAGGAGAGACTGGCTGCTGTAACAAATAACTACTGAACCTCAAAGACTTAATTCAATAATGCTTTTTGTGCATGTCGCCATCCAGTGTGAGATGGCACCATTGCTCTGCTCAATGCGGTCATGGAAGCCCTAGTCTCTCTCCAACCACTGAGCCTCAGGGTCCTCCCTACATCATCTGAATATGGTCCCGAGATGTGGTTGGAGGAAGAGCTTGGTGGGTTGCTAGGGCGTCATAGTGGGCCAGGTCTGGGGACCGAGGTTATCACTCCATTTCCATTCCATGGACCAGGTTTCCAGCCTGTGGCCACACGACTTGAAGGGAGGCTGGAAACTAGTCTCACTTGAAACAGTTTGCTCAACAGCTAATCTCTGCTCCACATCAATTTAACGAGTTAGGAAGGTTAAGCATGACTGACTAGCTTATGCGAATGCTGATGGAAGAGGAAAAGAATGAACTCTGGGGGTTTGATTTTTATATTTTAGTCATAACACTGATTTTTTTATGCCTCATAACACTGCTATTTATTAGTCAGAGGCACTTTACCCAATTTCCCTTGGGCACAAGTAAGCTCACCCTCCTCAAGGGTTTAGGGGGTGATGCTAGGAGCTCCTACAGGTTTAGTGTCATTCATGATACTTGCCATGAGGAGGTGCTCACCATCTGTGAATTCCTCCCCCCGCCCCCACCTCCCCTGTATCCCTTTCCTCTTCAGACTTCTCTTTAAAAATTTGGAAAGAGACCTTTGTCATAGAGGCAATCTTGTCAGTAATTTAAGTGATGAAATACTCCCACCGCTCCCCTCAGAGAGAAGGGTGTCTTCTCTTTTCCTGTATCGACATGCTTTCCATTTCATATCATATTTTCAATTATGCCCACATAAGAATTTTAAATTATCAACTGTGTATATATTTCTTAAAAATATACAAACCAATTACATTTGATCACACTAGATTAAACCAAAAAGAGTTAAATTAAGACATCATAATGAAGCCATGTCTGCAGTGGCCCCAAATAATATTTTTGGTGGGTTGGAAGACCTTGTTTTTAACCATGTCTATTTGGTTGGCACTTTCTATGCAGGCTTTTCCTTTGATATTTAGTTAGAACAATGATAAGACATAAGGTCATATAAAGGAGGCAATTGCTCTTTAATTTTGCCTTCAACCCAAGGCAAGAATTTTTGAAGCCATTTCAGGTTTGTGGGATGAAGTTTTACATTCATTTGCACACTTTCTTATTCACCACAGTCATTAAATTCCCTTAACCTATTGAGAAATTCCTACTGTAACTTAAAAAGATCTCATCCTAAAATAGATTCTAAAACTAATGAAACGTAACAAATCTATACAGTATCCAAAAAAATATTCTCCTCCCAATGAGCACAGGAAAATTCCATTGTATTGTGAATGGGGAAAGTCTATGACTAGTCAGGAGGGAAATTAACACAAGCACCAGCCACGAGTGCCTTACATTTTCCCCACTGAGACATCGGCTGGGGAATTTGATCTTCCCTAAGACAGAAATCTCATAGGTAACAGTGATATCCCAAGATTTCTGAGTCAGTTTAAAGTTTCTCGTGGACTGAGAAATTACAGAAATGTGTGTTGATGTTAATAAAAGGAGGGTGATGGAAGACATGGGTAATAATGTCAATAATTTTAAAAAAGCCACTCATGGTGGAGGTAGTTTCAACTCTAGCTGGTTGACTCTAAAAGTTCTTACTGCTCTATTATCCTGACTCTGGAAACATTCCTTTGGCATCATGAAATTTGGAATTACAAAGAAGAATTCACAGGAGTGGTCTGCCCACTTCCTGTGAGACTAAAAAAATTCAATTATTCTCTCTCATTTGGAAAACCAAGATTAAAACACTTGGCAAAAATAATAGTTTTCCTATCTGTGTCGGCTATTATGCGGACTACAGGTTCATTTGGGGCACGAGAGAAACTGAATGGCTGAATGGTCTTTAAAAATAGATCATTTGGCTCAGATCTAGTTCCTCTGTCTTAATGAACCAGGTCAAATGTTAGTGAGGTTGAACGCCATTTGGAATTCATTCCATTTCATTCCATGAGTTACAGATTAATCTAACCTAACAATTACTGAGCACTACAGTGGGCAAAAGCACATTCCAATGTTTCACAGGAGCTGCAAATATAAATAAGCTGTAGTCTTGGTCAGCGGGAAATTCTTGACAGCAGGTGACAGAAACTTAAAAAGGAGGAAAGGAGGAGGAGGAGGAGGATAAATAGATTGGCTTCTCTAACTGCAAATCAAGGGTAATCCTTCCAACTGGTGAAGGATGCCAGCAGGAGTTGGTTTCTCCCCATTTCTCAGCTACAAGCTACCAGCTACCGCTACCCTTGAGTAGGGTATCCTTGTGGGTAAGATTGTGTCCTGTAGCTCTGAATTCAGAGATTTCCAGTTTAAGAACTCCAGTGTAAAAGGAAAATAATTTTTTTTTCTGAAAAGTTCTGTAGCAATCCCCAGTGTAATTCTCATTAACCTTGATTGAGTAATAAGCCTACCCCCAAATCAATCCCTAAAATGAAGGGATGCCGCATTCTCCTGGACCTGTACTAAGTTCTCTTGTACCCACTCATGGCCAAGGAGTGCCATCTGCAGCTACACCAGAAGAGATGTAGAGAAGAGGTTGTTTCTTAAAGAGACATGAATTTAAGCAGAAAACTAGATGTCCACAATAGAGAGCACTTGTCTGGGCCGTGAAGGAAATGCAGGGTGTGGACACAGAGAGAGGAGGATGGGATGTATTCCAGGTGGATAATCCAGAATGAATGTGATGGTTAATTTTAGGTGTTAACTTGCTGGCAAAACATTACATCTGTGTGTATCTATGAGGGTGTTTCTGAAAAATGTTAGCATTGAATCTCAGACCAAGTAAAGATTATCCTCACCAATGTGGGTGGGCATTATCCAATCTATTGTGGATCATGTAGAACAAAAAGGTGGAATAAGAGAGAATTGAGATGGCACATCCATCTTTCCCTGCCCTCAGATATTGGTGCTCCTGTCTTTGGACTCAGATTGAATGATATTATTGGGTATCTTGGTTCTCCATTTTACAGATGGCAAATTATATAACTCTATAATCATGTGAGTTAATTCCTTTAATATATCTCCTCCTATTGATTATGCTTTTCTGAAGAACCACAACTAATACAATGAATGATGACACAAGCATAGGAAATTTAGTTTGAAGACATAGATTGCATAAGGAGGTTTAGTGGGTGACAGGGTGGGGTCATATAGTGGAGGGTTTGGATTCCAAAAACAGAACTTGATCATATTTGGGAACAGACATATGAAATCAGATATTTCTCATTACTTTAGAGCCAGTACATACAGTGCAGAGGATATAGCTGGATGGATCTCATTAGTTAATTGCTGAAGGAATATCAATGTTGTCATCAAATGTCTTAATGATAGTTCACATAGTTCACTCCGTTGGGTGCTTCTGTACATTAGACACTGTGAAAAGTGCTTTGTAGATATCTCATGGGTCATCAAGAAACCATATGAGGGAAATGTTTTGTGTATTCATTTTATAGATGAGAAATGTGACATTATAAAGGTCAGGCGGTAGAACCAGGTCTTAAACTGAGGTCTGGGCATTCAATTCACGTACTTACATCACAGCAGTGTATCTCCATGTAATTTGTGCAACCCCTGAAAGACTGTCAAGAGCTTTGCATATATACACGGTGTGACTCAGGCCTCACTATAATGTATTTCCAGGAGGTAGATATTATCATTTCCATTTTACGGCTGATAAAATGAAATTATGAGAGAAGTAACTCAACCAGAATCTCAGAACCAGTAAATTGAGGCGATTGACTTATATCCGGCAACCCTGTGTCCAAAATCTACTCACATACCAATCAGTTTCCCAGCTGCTACCAGGCCATCAAGTGAGCATGATGGGGAAGATGATCTGTTGGGTGTGTGTGTGTGTGTGTGTGTGTGTGTGTGTGTGTGCACCAACTCTAACATTCGGAGATTCTAAAATACCAACAAAATACGAAACGTGCATGGACCTTGTCTCATTTCTTTCAACTATTACAAAATGTGAGCCATGCAGGCTGAAATGTCACGGTCACCGAGATAAGATGATGACTTTAGTTGATGTGTTGCTGTTTAATCCTCATGAAAATGGGTCTTGGGTAGTCTTCTTTGTGTTGTTTTTCTTCTTCATGCAAATATCCACATGTTCTCTGCATTAGAGATCCTTGTACATTTTACTGAACATCAAGTATGAATTGGCCTATTCAGGGAGAGCCACCAGAGGCACTTGGCAAAGTCACTGGCTTGTAAACTGCTTTGAGCTTATAAGTCAACATATGCAAATATGACATATTCACAGCATCTCATAGGATCAACCCCCTGAACAAATTAGGGATGGAGATACTGACCTATTTTTGTTTCATTTGACTGTGAAAGTCAAAAGAGAACAAAGATCTCTTTTTGAACTTGGTGCTTATACTCCTAGGATGGTTACAGTGAGGTGATAACATGACATTTACCATGATAAAAACAACTAGTACAAAAACACCTAACATCAATTAAAGGGTTGCTGTGTTCCAGGCACTGTAGCAACTAGTGTATATGAGAATCTGCCCTTTAGTGTGGAGACTTGATTTGATTTTAGGTCCTTTCTCTGGGAGAGAGGACTTTGGTGGGTCTTATAATTTTATTGACACAAGATGTGAAACTTATATCTACTGTTCTTGACAAGGACCCAACTGACTAAAGTTATTCAAATGCCCATGCTGCTGATGGCAGTATTAAGTCATCTGTTTAGTGATTTATACTGGACATATATTTTGCATCCCTGAAAACATTAAATTTTTTTTTCACAATTTTGGCTTAAATTTTTCTCTGTCTAAACATTATTTTTTGTTTTAGGACAATTTTTTTTTAAATGTTTTCTTGGCTAAGCATTTGCTCTCAGGAGATCAGAGTGGAAGGCGGACCACACATGAGGGACATGTTTCCTCACCTGCCGTTAAAGGAAAGGCTGAGAAAAATATGTGGGATCAGAATAGTCCTGGCAGGATCCCTGATATCTACAGACAGAGTTGACTAACCTTAAATTAACAATATTTTAGAAATAGACTGCTAGATCATTGTGATTATCAGACCTGGGACCACATCACACTTGTGGGTGAGGATGGAATTTCCAGGGATGGGAAAGGTTATTGTCCATGCCAGGAGTTGTGGGGGGTTGGGAAAGAGAGTGTAGTCACAAGCCAGGATATGTGATAGAACTTAAACAACGAGTAGAGAGGTAGCACTTAATACATTCTATTTATCCTTTCTCTCTGAGGCTGGTAGGTGAGAGAGCTTGGTGATTAGGTCAGAGTTACATTTGTGGAGGTGGACATTTTTTCCAAGTAGAGTTGTGCCAGGAATTCTGCAAGAATTCAGGGGCAGATTTGGGTTTGAGTAGCCACTTATATTGAAAGACTAGTTGCTTCTAGGTAGCCATTAAAGAAATAGGGCAAATTAATGATTCAGTTGTCTCTCCAAGAGAGAAAATTTGACAGATCAGTTGTTGAAAGAGGTCAGTCTCCAGCCAAGATGAAGATCATAATAATAACAGGGATATAAACACTCCTTTGTTGAACATTCATTGAAGTACTGTGTTTTATTCACCACGGTAAGCCCTAGCTTCAAGCAAAGTGACTTTTAATCTGTGAGATGCTCACACTTCGAGAGGCAGAGAAGAACTGGGACTAAATATGTGAACCGAAGATTCACACCTCCCTTCTCACCAAGAGAGAGCTACCAATTATTGAAAGTGTAATTTCACAGACTGCCCGACATACTGTTGAACTCTTAGTTCTTGTCTTGTTTTCTTTGGACAAGAATTTTACAGCTGAAATCATATAAGTGAAATGTGAGTGCTCGGTACTATTCTTGCATTATCTTATTTAATCTTTCTAAAAATCCTACAAGGTAGAGAGGTAGCAGCTATTATTTTACTCATGTTAATCCTAGATAAGCAGGATAGTGAGGGTGAGAGACTTGCCCAAAGTCATAGAGCACCAAGTAGGGTGTCTGACACTTAGGTCACAGGAAGAGGAAGGTAAAAATAACAGCACAAGCTCTGTGTCCCTTTGCCCATGTCCAAGGCCATGATTCATTGTCAGAGTTTTATGACTTCTTGATGGGACTATTAGAAAAACCCACCAGTGGTTTTACAGGCTAAATTCTCTAATCCATTCTCTATCATTTTTTTCTTTCCTATCTTGTTTATCCATCTGCTATGGACTGATGTTTATGTTCCTCCAAAATTCATATGTTTAAACTGATTTTTTGGGTGATAGTATTAGGAGGGAGGGCCTCTGAGGCAGGAAATAAGTCAGAGGGCAGAATTCTAATGAATGGGATTAGTGCCTATGAAAGAGACCCCAGAGCGCTCCCTTGCTACTCCCACCATGTGCCATGTGAGGACACAATGAGAAGACAGCCTTCTGTGAACCAGGAAGTGGTTCCTCACCAGACACTGAATCTACCAGGGCCTTGCTCTTGGACTTCCCATTGTCCAAGATCAAGTATGAGAAATAAATATCGGGTGTTCTAAGTCTATGATATTCTGTTACAGAACTAAGACACCCTCCAAAATGGCTCCCATTCATATTGAAATGCTTATTATCCTAAAGCATAATAGCCCCTTTCACATCTCTTTTGCTTTTACATCTCTTGTCCTTGTTGCCTAGGATATCCTTATCTCTTAAAAATCAAGCCAGCATTAAGTCTTCTAGAAAAACAGCATAGCAAAGTAGTTAAAATCTTGGGCCCTGACTTGGCCACTTAGCATCTTATGCAAAGCTCCAGTTTTCATTCTCATCTCTAAAATGGAGCCAGCACTATTACCTACGTTATAGGATTAATAAAAGTCTTAGACATACAGGGCTTTGCATAGTGCATGCTGAATAAATATTGCTAGTCTACAGGAAGACACCCTTGATTAATCACCTCAGATGGGCTATAGAGAAGATATCTACACTAATAAAAGAGAAACATGCAAATTGACTGTACCTGGGCTACATCCAGAAGCCACGCCCACCAGCCAATCAGGAGTGGGTATGCAAATTAAACCAACCAAGATGGTTATGGCTATGGGGCAAGCAGGAGACTTGGATTTCCCTGGCAATGGAGAAAGCCAAGCTTCCCACCCACTCTGGCTGGCCCTGGCTTCTGCTCAAGGCTACAAAGTTTCAGTTATAGAAGATAAATAAATCCCAACAAAAATGGCTGTGGCCCCAGAGCAAGCAGGAGGCTTGTGTTTCTCTGGCAATGGAGGAAGCCAAGCTTCCTGGCCTTCCCTGGCCTCTTCTCAAGGCTACAAAGTTTCAATTATAGAGGATAAATAAATCCCGGATACCAGGGCCTCCGCTTGGGTCACCAGGGAGCGTGGCTGGTCTGTAAACCACAGGTCCCTCAGCCAGGCCACCCCATTCCCCAAGGAAACCCCCACCCTAATCTGGGACACCCTTCAGAGCAAACAGCCAGCCCCCACCCATACATCAGTCCTTTGTCCTATCTAATAAAATATATGTAATATGCAAATTGACCATCACTCCAACACACAAGATGGCTGCCCCTATGTGGTCAAAGATGGCTGTCCCTATGTGGACACAAGAAGGCCAGCAAAGGAGAGCAGTTGGGAGGGACCAGGCCTGCAGAAAAGGGCAGTTTTGGCAGATCAGGCCTGCAGGAGAGGGCAGTTAGGGGTGACCAGGCCTGCAGGGGAAAACAGGATAAATCAGGCTGGCAGGGGAGTGGTTAGGGGGTGATCAGGCTGGCAAGTAAAAGTGGTTAGGAGCAATCAGGAAGGCAGGCAGGTGAGCAGTTGGAAGCCAGCAGTCCTGGATTGTGAGAGGGATGTCTGACTGCCCATTGAAGCCCAATACTAAAGAGGCAGTCGGACATTCCTTCAGGGGTCCCAGATTGGAGAGGGTACAGGCTGGGCTGAAGGACAACTATCCCCCACCCTGTGCACAAATTTTATGCACTGGGCCTCTAGTTATTCATCGCTCTCTTATAGACTTCATGTTACCTTGCAATCAATCATCTGTCTAAATATCGCTTCTTGTACCACCCTATTTCCCATCAGCAATAGCATAAAAGCCTTCTGCCTCAAGCTCTGCCTTCTGGAAACTCTAGGCCAGTGGTCGGCAAACTCAGTCAACAGAGCCAAATATCAACAGTACCATGATTGAAATTTCTTTTGAGAGCCAACTTTTTTAAACTTAAACTTCTTCTAACGCCACTTCTTCAAACTAGACTCGCCCAGGCCATGGTATATTGTGGAAGAGCCATGCTCAAGGGGCCAAAGAGCTGCATGTGGCTTGCGAGCCGCAGTTTGCCAACCAGGGCTCTAGGCTATAGCAACTGGGACCAGAGAAAGTCCTAGAAAGCAGACCTGAAGAAACTTCTCTGGAGCTGGGTTGCTTGATGATCGGATGGCAAAGCGGGGCCTGCACTGGTGGTGACTAGTTGAGTAAGAGCCGCTGGCAGACAGTGGCACTCCTAATCCTGGTGTTTCCGCCTCCTGCGGCCATTCAGATGAAGGATTAGAAGTAGATGAGACGTCATTGTACGCAGAGGCTCTGCTGAATAAAGAGTAGGGGGAGAATGGTAATTCCGAGGACATTGGAGTGGATCCACTGCATTGTGATCCTTGGTGAACGACAATGCCGGACTCAGAGCTGCTGGCGGGATGCTGTGTGAGTCAGAGGGGACTGGCGGCTGATTTGCAGAGCAATGGCGTGTAGCGTGGCTGGGGACCGGCCTCTGTAGAGAAGCAGGAGGCAAAGCTGCACAGGAGACCCAGTGTGCAGCCCCTGGCATGCTTCCCCTGCGAGGACCTCGATAGATAAAGAGGAGGGACCTCAAAGCTGACCAGGGGACAACTGGGTGGAGGAGCCCGAGGATCTGGACCCCTGGGGTTCCCCCAAATGTCTCACAGGAAGGAGCAGGCACCTCCCTCTTGCCAGTGACAACCAGCCTGTCTTTGCCTGGAGACCGTGTGAGGCTCTCCCCTGAGACAGGGCCGCACAGAGCCTAATTTTAAGGTAACCTTCATCATTGGTCGGTATGTTTAAGAAAAAACAGTATATGTGGGGTTCTGTACCATACACGGTTTCAGACACCACAGGGCCCTGCACTGTATCCCCAGCAGGTAAGGCTGCTGTGTAAAAATCAATGTAAAAATATAAATGTGTATTTACAGTGGTACCTCGAGATATGAGTGCCCTAACATACGAGATTTTTGAAATATGAGCGATTTTTGCTTTGAAATACGAGCAACAGTTGAGATAGGAGTAATCATGCGGATCGGCCAGCTGCACACGACCCACCAGCTTACCGCGACTCGAGCGTCTCATAGTTTCCCACACCTCAAGGTTACAGAACGAATTAAACTCATATCTCGAGGTACCACTGTATTTATTTCCTGGCAGTGGCAAATGGAAGGAGGTTGTCTTCGCTCATGGGGAACCCGTGACTGGACCTGTGATGTCAGCTGGCCTGCCTCCAGTGCAGCTTGCTTGCCACAGCCTCCAGGTGACCGATCGGCAACACTGTCATACGATGGTTTCCAAACCATAACACATAAGGGTTCTCTTTACAGGTTCCCTTCTAACCTCACCACGCTTTAACCATATTCAATCTCTGTTGTTGTTAAGATGTGCTTTTTAAACTAAAAGAGAAACCAACCATCCATGTTTCTTAGTTAAGATCACAGGGAGACAAAAAGGAACTACAGGAATCAGTTAATTAGGATTCTTTCTTGTAATGGAATACTTTAACTCCATTAAAAAAAACACAACAAAAGGTAACAACAACAAAGAAAAAACACTAGCCTGCAGGAGTAGAGGAGATCTCCAAGAAAGATATATGTTTAAAGGGAGAAAATAAGCAAAAAGGAAAAATTCAGAAGTCTGTGAGGACTAAGATCCCTTTAGCATCAATAAAAAAATATTTGGCTCTACAGCAACATTAAATGGACTGATGGATTAATTGGTTTAATACTTTTAAAGTGCTTCAGACTGGCTGGTCCATGGCAGATGCTCTGTAAGTTCTAGCTTATATTCTATCAGAGGCCCGTTGCATGAAGAGATTCGTGCAAGAGGCCTTCCTTCTCTTGGCTTCCAGCACTGGTTTTCCACCGGCACCCAGGACTCAGGCTTTCGCTTTGGCCAGAGGCTACTGTTTTCCTCTTTGCTGCAGACTCTGGAGTCTGCCATCTTCACCTTCGCTGGGCACTCCGCTCAGGTAGATCCCTTCGCTGCCCGCCCTCTCTCCCCTAGCAGACGACCTGCCCCACATGGCCACTATGCACCTGGAGCAGCCGGGCACCGCCATCTTTGGCCTTCTAATTTGCATACCTGCTCTGATTGGCTATGGGCATAACGGAGGTACGGTCAATTTACACGTTGGTCTATTAGGTAAAATGCAACGTCATGCCTTATACTCATATTCTAGTTGGTTATTATTTATCAGCGGGGTTGTGGTAATGCTTGCAGAGAGGGGCATGGGTGTAGGTCATAGACAAGTTTTTACCTTCCCTCCTGTTCCTCTGTGTGTGTGTTGTTTTTCTAATCAGATTGACGTGTTATACTCTTCCCCTTTTTTTCTCTTTAAAGACTCAGTTCATTTGGGCAATGAGGTTATCAGCTACTTCTTGTTTTCTCCCCGAGACTTCTTTATTTTAGAATATAAAAATGAATATGGATAAGGACAAAATGAAAAAAAAAAACCACAATACCCAGAAATTAATTTAAAAGGAGGAAACTGTGTATTCTGAATGTGAAACAAGAAAAAAAATGTGGGTTTGTGTCAGATGAATCAGGTTCTGCTCACGTGGGAACTTGAGTCGGTCCAGTTAGCTTTCCTCGACTTTGGGTTCCCTCTCTGAAAAACGAGTCCTGTGCAGAACTGCCCTGAGGATTAAGTGAGGTGGTCCTTCCCATACACCAGGAAGAACAGCTGTGAAACTGTATATACACTGTAGATATCAGTGTATGTGTGAGAGGTGGTTAGCTCCACGCCTAGAACTGTGTGTGAGAGTAACAGAATGCAGTATTTGGAATGTAAGTTGGACATTCCCAACAAATACCTTTCCTGTTTCTTTGTTGGAAAGACAAATAAGGAGAAAAGAGAAGACATGTTAAGTCTAGGGACTCATTCTAAGCTCATGCGTTGCCTAAAATGCTGGTCCTGTGACGCTTTCTTCCCTAAGTGTGCTGGTGCCACTCAGCGTAATGGGCTCATTAGGCTGCAGTGTTGCCCCTCATCCTGCCCCCGAGTCTCCCCAGTTACGCTGGACAGAGACCCAGAGCTCTCTGTCCAGGGACCACGCAGCTTGCTATGTTTTTTGCATGTCTCTCCAAGTCAAAGGAGAGGACACAAAAGGATGTTTTCCTGCGTTAATTGGCTGTGCGCTCTCCTGCTGAACTGATGATGGGCATGGAAGCCTTTCAAGGCCATGTTAATACTGCCCCCATGTGGTCAAATTTAGAAAGTTCCTCCCAAATCCTTCCTGTTGGAGAGGAAAAACCTAGTCTACAAAGTACGGCCCCAAAGGGGCTGAAAGACCTTTATAGTGTGTTGGTTTCTTAGGAAAAACTACTACTGTGATTGTTCAGATCGAACAGTCCATCAAGTCTTGCATAGGGAGGGCGAGCGTCCTTGATTCTGGAACGAGCTGCTGTAACTATAATTTTAAAATTTGGAATCTTTGGGGTTTCTGCTTTGAATAGCCAGGGTAAAAATCCCTCCCCTCGCTATATGATGGGGTTTGTGAAATAGAGTAAAACGGGCTTTAAATGTTTGAAATCCTGGATGTGATGTTGATGAGAATGTGTGAGAGCAATGTGGAATTTGCCAGCAAAAGCACTGTCCCTGGAATGCTGTCTCTTTTTAGGACATGCGCTGAACCAAGTTGTTTGTTTTGTGTGTTTTTTTAAATATATTTTATTGATTTTTCACAGAGAGGAAGGGAGAGGGATAGAAAGTTAGAAACATTGATGAGAGAGAGACATCGATCAGCCGCCTCCTGCATGCCCCCTACTGGGAATGTGCCCATAACCAATGTACATTCCCTTGACCGGAATCGAACCTGGGACCTTTCAGTTTGCAGGCCGATGGTCTATCCACTGAGCCAAACCGGTTTCAGCCAAGTTTTTTTTATTTTTTATTAATGTGTTACATGTATACATATCTTCCCATTGCCCCCCCTCCGCGCCAGGCATACCCTAACCCCCCAGTGTCTGTGTTCATTGGTTGTGTTTATCTGCATGCATACAAGTCCTTTTGTTGATCTCTTCTCTACCCCACCTCTCCCTAACCTTCCTGCTGTAATTTGACAGACTGTTTGATGCTTTACTGCCTCTCTATCTATCTTTTTGTTCATCAGTTTATCATGTTCTTTTTTATCCACAAATGAGTGAGATTATGTGGTATTTCTCCTTCATAGACTGGCTTATTTCACTTAGGGATCTCCAGTTCCATCCAGGTTGCTGCAAATGGTAAGAATTCCTTCTTTTTTATGGCAGCATAGAATTCCATTGTGTAGATGTACCATAGTTTTCTGATCCACTCATCTGCCGATGGGCACCTAGGCTGTTTCCAAATCATAGCTATGAAAAATTGTGCTGCTCTGAACATAGGGGTGCATAAATCCTTTCTGATTGGTGTTTCTAATTTCTTAGGATGTATTTCTAAGAGTGGGATTGCTGATTCAAATGGGAGCCAAGTTTTTAAATTTCCCGAGTCCCTGCTTCCGTGTTCTAAAGAGTTCTGCGAACACTTGCCTTACACTGACTGGGATGTTACAGTATATGGTTCTTTAGTTGAGAATTGCTTTATGGAATGTAAAGTGCAATATTCATCTAATCTTGCATAATTATGAAATACAGTGGTACTCGAGATACGAGTGCCCTAATATATGAGATCTTTGAGATATGAGCCACCGAGCGAGCGATTTTTGCTTTGAAACACGAGCAACATTTGAGATAAAAGTAATCGCGTGGATCGGCTGGCTGCACACGACCCACCAATTTACCATGACTCGAACGCCTCATAGTTTCCCACGCCTCAAGGTTACGGAACAAATTAAACTCGTATCTCGAGGTACCACTGCATTTGAAAATAAGCTTCTGAGCTCCTACAGTGAAGGGTCCCCCTGGTTCTAGCTTGCTCACTGACTTTCTAGGTAAAACTGGACAAGGCAGGTGTACAGGTTGGAGGCAATCTGTTTTCTCATCGCTCACATGTGGAAAATAGCTTTTATTTGGCTCATCGCTTTGAGAATATTACTGCCACCCGCCTTTGGGGGAGGAATCGTAAAGACTAAGTGTTGAGTGTGTTGCCGGGATATGCTTTTCCTTTCCTGCCAATTACAAGTTCTTTTTTTTCCTCCTGTTAACCCTTAATGGGGTCACCCACAGGTCACAGATTGACTTCAAAGTACATACATAATCCCTATGAAGTCACGCCTCATTTGCTCTAAGTTCTGGAGGCAGGAGCTAGGAAACCCTTAGCCCTGAGGCCTGGAGAGCTGAGTGTCTTCAGCTGGGGAACACAGCGCGGCTTCCCATGGCAGGGGGCGCGGCACACACATGCACGCCTGCACGTCCCTGGCTTTCCTGTGCCCATCCACATGCATTTGCTGGACATAATTTACAAAAAAAACTTTCCACCCTCCCTCCAGCATTAGCAATAAGAACACGCTCTCTTTTCCTTCCCCCGTTTCTCTGTTAAAAGCAGGTTTTGCACAGAAGATGCGGTTCTCTTCCAACTGGCATTAACGTAGAATGGAACCTCCTCTGAGTCTAGAATGACGACAGCCACCCACCTGTACACACCTCTCCGGCAGCTCTTCCCGGAACAGAGGGTCAGCACTTCGGACGGACACGGGGTGTCAGTGCTGCTGGGGCCCCGAGAGCAGCTTCACGTTAAGGGGAGGGAGTAAACATTTATACACACACACACACACATTATTTCTGCAAGAGTACACTGAGACTTTAAAAGGGTTTAGTTTTGGGGAGTGAGAATGTGAGTGGATCGTTGTGGGAGGATTAGGGCACACCCTGCTTTTTAAGTTTAAGGCTATTTTTCTAAAGATGAACATGTGACTATATATCACTTATCCTATACAGTGGTACCTCGAGATACGAGTTTAATTTGTTCTGTAACCTTGAGGCGTGGGAAACTATGAGAAGCTTGAGTCGAGGTAAACTGGTGGGTCGTGTACAGCCGGCCGATCCACGCGATGACTCCTATCTCAAATGTTGCTCGTATTTCAAAGCAAAAATCGCTCGCTCGATGGCTCGTATCTCAAAAATCTCGTATGTTAGGGCACTCATATCTCGAGGTATCACTGTATAATAAAAGGCTAATATGCAAATAGACTGAATGGCGGGACAACTGTAACAACCAAACAACAGGTTTCTCTGACGTGCGCTGACCACCAGGGAGCGTGCATGGAGCATGGCGGGCGTCGGCTGTGACAGGATGGTGGAGCAGGTGAAGGGGGGTGCCGGACCAAGGCGGGGCACCGGTTGCTGTCATCAGGGTGAGCCTCTGGTGGTTACTGAATATTCTTTGCTCCTGCATGCCCTGGTCCTACCCCATGCTTGCACCTGCAGCTGGCACTGGAGCCACCTCTGCCACCCACTGCTAGTGCCCCGTGCCAGTCCCTATCACTCAGTGCCATCAGCTGGTGTGAGTGGTGGCTGCTGGCCCTGATCACCCCTGAGGGCTTCTCCACCTCCCCCTGCTCCTGAGGAGCCATTGGGGCAGCAGCCGCTGCTTGCACCCACTGATGGCGCTGGCCCCAATTGCTCCACGCTATCAGAGGGTGTGAGCGGGTCCAGCACATCAGCGCGTGGGAGCGTCTGTGGGAGTGATGGCAGACTGGGGACCGGGGGCCATGGTGGAAGGGGTTAGAAGGGGGCATGGAGGTGTGTTGAGACCCACTGCTGTACCTTCCAGCCTCATGGTCCACAGTTCCTTTCAAGGTGCACAAATTCATGCCCTGGGCCCCTAGTATTTTGAATAAAGGATGCCATGTACATATTAAACAGAATGGTGGAGTTCTATATGTATAAAGAGCACAGGCATTTCAAGGCACTCTCAATGAAGAAATGAAGTTGCAGAATAATACATGTAGAGATATTTATATGCAATATATAGGCATGTATATATTTAGAAAACTATGAGTTTATAAAACCCCATAGTTAAAATTATTATCTACAGAAAACATAGGTAGCATTAAAATTTTTTTCTTCCATATTCTCACTTTTTTATTAGGTTTTTATATCAAACATGCATTCATAGATCACTTACATAATTGGATATTTTTGTACAGATTGATCAGATGGGATTGTTGTTTCCTGGCTGATGAAATATTTCTATTTGGGCTCTTTTGGACAGTTTCTGCCCAGGCCTCCTTCACTCCAGGCTGGGCCTACTCACCCAGGGCTGGACAGGGGGCCTGTATCGTCCAACCATAACATTCTGAAATAAATGTTTATTAAATGGGTGGATAAATGCGAGGAAGACGGGAAGGGTAAATATTCTGAAGAGAGATGGTCCAATTAGAGCTTAATAGAGAACAAAAGTATATGAGTTTTTATTCATCTCTAAGGAAGAAAGTATTCCAGTCTCATAGAGGCAGATCTCCGTAGGTGACAAGGATCTTTCACTGGGTTTGCCCTGCTGTTCTTATAATCTCCTTTATATACACCAGAAAAGACATGCACAAGTAAAAATTAAAACCCCATGTGTAATAATAAACATTTTAACGTGTGGGAACAAATCAAAGGATTGTGTAGGAACTATGTAAAGGAAAAACCACAATAATTTACTAAAGGGCATGAAAAAGTACTGAAATAAATAAGAGAAACTCAATGTTACTAGGTGGGAAAACACAATAATGAATTTATGCCAATTATCTATAACTTTATCTATCTGATGGAATTACAGTGAAGATTCCAATAGAGGTGCTTTCTTCCCTTTTCTTCCCTTTCCTTCCCTCCTGTCTGTTACTCTGACATCTTATTTTTTAGATTCCTGAGTGATTCCCTCTCCCCAGGTTCAGAAATTTTGCATCTTCTGTTCTTTATGCAGAATTTCTCTTCTATGAGATCTTTAAGAGGCTGCCTCTTCCTGTCAACACAAATCTCAGTCCACATATCAGTATCTCTAAGAAATCCCTGAACCACACAACTTAAGTAACTTATAAGTCACTCTCTGTTCCATTACCTGCTGTCTTCCTCATCACACGTGCAATAATCTAAAAATCTCTGTGTGCCGAAACCGGTTTGGCTCAGTGGATAGAGCGTCGGCCTGCAGACTGTAAGGACACGTACCTTGGTCGCAGGCACATCCCCAGTAGGGGGCATGCAGGAGGCAGCTGATCGATGTTTCTCATCGATGTTTCTAGCTCTCTATCTCTCTCCTGTCTTATTTGTAAAAAATCAATAAAATATATTTAAAAAATAAAATAAAAATCTCTGTGTATGTATTTTCATGCATATTATTTATTTTTTTCTCCACTAGAAAGTAAACTCATGAGAGCAGGGGCATTTTCTGACTTAATTCCACTACAGTTATTCCCCCCCCTCCTCTAAAATAATGCCAGGCACAAGGAAGGACAAGTTGCTTAACTTTGAGCCTCAACTTCCTCATCTATAAAATGGGGATAAGGAGAGGACCAACATTATAGGTTTCTTGTCACTAATGAATGAGCTAATAGATAATGATACATTAACACATTGTCTGGCCTATAGTCAACACTCAGTAAATGTGAGTTGTTATTTTTTTACTAATTCTACAACATATTTTCACATCTGAAGTCCTAACATAGAGGCTCCTGCACTTATGAGCATCTGGTTTCTGAAAGGCTTTTCATAGGTTATTTGCTTGTAAGTCTGAGGTGACACACTCAAAGGGGTTAGTGTGACATTAGCTTGGTGTGACATTTGCTTTCACAAGAGAACTGGTGCAGGTTGATGGCATTAGTTTTGCTGATCTCATTTGCAAAAATAGTATTATTAATTTTCTTACCAACTATTGTTTAATTTTTTTCTTCTTTTTGCTACCAAAATTTCAGGGCTTGTCTTTTAAGCACTTTTGCTGCATTTTACAGCAGACTTCAGCATAACCATCTGACCGAAGATGGACTCTGTGGTGGTTGGCATAGTTGAAGGCTTTGTTCCAGCAAATAACTGTTCCTGTCTTTTTTTTTTTAATATATTTTATTGATTTTTTACAGAGAGGAAGGGAGAAAGATAGAGAGTTAGAAACATCAATGAGAGAGAGACATGGATCAGCTGCCTTTGCATGCCCCCCACTGGGGATGTGCCCGCAACCAAGGTACATGCCCTTGACCAGAATCAAACCTGGGACCCTTCAGTCCACAGGCTGACACTCTATCCACTGAGCCAAACCGGTCTCTGCTGTTCCTGTCTTTTTATTTACTGCTACTCACCTTGTACCAGGCAGTGTGGTGGTCTCAGGGAATGAGCAGGGCACACTGGTTCCCGTCCCTGATAATTTACATGTGTGTGTGTGCTTACGGAAGGGCACCTCTTAGAAATGTTGGGCAGAAGACTGTGCATTTCCAGATGGGATCTGGCTGTTTAAAGATTCTGCGTCTCCCTGCTCGGATGGCTTGCTCGTTAGGAGAACACCGCCCTGGCTCTCAGCATTAGCTATGGAGGAGCCATATGCTAAGTGGTTTGACATTTCAGTCTGATTTAAACCGATTGACGTTGACAGCTTCATGCCAAAGCGTGTTAATTCTTAATCAAAAACAATATCCCCTTGGACCGATGAATGCGTTTAGCATTAATTGGCAGTGGCTGCCTGAAAGCTTTCTATGGACAGAAAGCAAGGCTCATTTTAGGGGAAAATGTGTATTTTGGAAGCAGGCCCATAAAAGACAGTTTACTATCCCTTTGTATAATCAACGGTGTACTCACATTCGTGCCTTCATTCCAGGAGGATTCAAGAGCACTCACACGCATGCCGGGGGCTTTGGGGATGCAAGGACACCGTGGCCTTCACGGAATTCATGGTCTGATGGTGGAATCACATAAGGAAACACGCCATTAGATCTGTTCCTTTATGGTCTACAAGCTGACATGGCGCCACCTCCATTGGGACAGTTGAGCTAATTCTGCGGGAGATGGCTAGATGTTTGGCACAGGAACCGGAAATGGATGTCTCTGCATAGTGTCTCCCCCCCCACCTCTACCCCCAATCTTATCTGCAGGGATACATTCCAAAGCCCCCAGTGGGTGCCTGAGACCATGGCTAGTATAAACACTCGATGCTTTCCTTTTTCCTGTGCCACACACACGTCTAATAAAGCCTAATTTATACGTTAGGCAGTTTCACAGATGGGAGATTTGTTCTCACTATAGATCTTTTTTTTTTTTTAATATATCTTATTGATTTTTTACAGAGAGGGAGGGAGAGAGATAGAAAGTCAGAAGCATCGATGAGAGAGAGACATCGATGAGCCACCTTCTGCACGTCCCACAGTGGAGATGTGCCCGCAAGCAAGGTACATACCCTTGACCGGAATGGAACCTGGGACCTTTCAGTCCGCAAGCCGATGCTCTATCCACTGAGCCAAACCGGTTTCGGCTCACTATAGATCTTAGCAACCTCAGCGTAACGATTATTTTTCTTGTCAAGAACTTTTACCTTTTCACTTACAACCTCAGCATACAATTATTTTTTCTTAAGTCAATAACTTTTTTACCTTCTCACTTACAAAAGCAGTTTACATTCTTTCCGGCATCTCCAAATTGCTGATATCACTACTCTTGTGCTATTTAGTAAAATAATGGTCACTTGAGCAGAAGGACTGTGATGCCACTGCAGGCGATCTGTAACTGATGGCTCCTCAGTGACCAGCGTGCGGGTAGCTTACACAGTGCGGATCCTCAGTACAGAGGGAGGATGTGCATCCTGGGAGGTGGAGGGGGGGGAGAAGGGGCGGGGCATGGAGCAGGGCAGCGTGAGATTTCATCACGCTACTCAGAAGGTCACGCAATTTAAAATGTGTGCATTGTTTAATTCTGGGAATTTTCATTTAATATTTTTTGTGCCGCGATTGACCAGGGGTAACTGAAATTACCTATGGGTAAAATCATTGTTTGTTCTGTAATTCAAATGCTCTGGCAGGACTCTGCCTATCAAGATTGTATATCCAAAGGCCCCCTCCCCTTGTCACAGGACTAAAAAAATATAGATTTCCTGGGAGAATGCAGTGAGCAACATGCATAGGAGAGGCACGGTGAAACCAGGGCGAAACATTGCTGGGTGCCATGGTTCTCGCAGTTTCTCACGCCATGAACCTGGGTGCTATCCTTGACTTCTCTCTGTCACTCACTAATCCACTCAGTCACCAAGATCTGCCGGTCTTCTCTCTCCTGCACATCTTCCTGAGATAGACATATCTTTCAGGCCTATGTACTTTTAATTAGTCTGTGTTGCAGCTTTGCCATCAGCGGCATTAGAGTTCTCTCTGGTGATTCTAGGCTGAGAACCACCGGTTTGAAAAGAAATCGGAGTCTTCCAGGGTGAGGCTCAGGCCTGGATAGTTTACTGAGGCGTCCAGATGACACCGATGTGCCCCGCCCCTCCCCTTTTGGGAACCACTGCTGCGTTCACATAGCAGCACATCTGTGACATCAGTGTACACACCCATCGCCAGGGAACCTGGGAAAATGTGGAGCATGACTCAGTATGTCTAGGATGGCACTCGAGATTCTGCATTTCTGCAGACCTCCCGGGTGATGCCCATGTTGCTGGTCTGAGGGCCACACTGTGAGCCAAAAGTAGAGTTGAATCCTGCAGGTGCCTCAGAAATGGCCCGTGTGCATCCCCAACCGCTGGCCCCCTGATTCACATGGGAGGCTGCTGCCAGGATGATAGTCCTACGATGACACCGCTGCTCCCCTTAAACATCATCTTCCGGTGACTAATTCTGAAGTTCCAACCTTCCTATGAAGGTTTGTAAGTCCCTCTAAGCTCGTGCCCCAACTAACTGGCCAGTTGTACCTCCAGTCACCCCCTCCGCTGAACCTTGCACCCATGCCTCGGTGCCTAAGTTTTAAGACAACACCTTGCTCCCTCTGGCCTCTGGGGCTTGTGCATGCTGTTCCCTCAGGTGGAGCATCCTTTATCATATCCTGACACATGTGTGTTTACTCTGGCTTACATATCACCAGCTTTAACTTCTCTGCCCTGATCAGGGCCAGGGATCAAGCCTGCAACCGAGCTAAGTGCTCTTGATTGATTGAACTTGGACCCTTCAGTCCATGGGCTGGCATTTTAACCAACGAGCCAAACCGAGGAGGGCCAATTGGTGCTTCTTCATCCCTTTACCTTTTTCAGGAAGCTCCCACCCACCTCTGGGCTCGGACAGCCATCTGTCTGTTATCTGCAACTGTGAGTTTGTACATTTTAAATGTGCGCAATTTTATTAGCCAGTTATACCTCAATAAAGCTGGATAAAAGCCCCACATATATAGGAGGTATGCCAAGTTCTATAAAACCATCAATTGCAGTTCATTTGTTTCATATTTTATTATATTTTTGCAATAAAAGAATATTTGAAAAAAATTAAAAATTAACCTCTATAGGTTCTTTTATAGAGCTTGGCCTTAAGAATTGGTTAAGCTTTATTGTTGTATTTTTTTGTCATCATCATAAAATTTTGAAATATGATTCATAAAACTCATTCAGAGTCTATTACAAGTGTCTCTCTATGAACAGATACGTATGCAAATGAAATATATCGGAGTTGGGTACGCTCCCAAATGGATGGATGCCCAAAGTTGGAAAATACAGTTTGTCAGTTTCTTCCCCAAAAGAACACTTTTTCCAAACTCTTCTGGCCTCTGAACTTTGTAGATTCTGATGCCTTAGCTGGAAAGTCTGGCAGTGAAATATGTCACACTAACCTGGAGGCTTTCAACCAATGGTCTAGGTAGGTAGTTTCCTAAATAGTCTTCAGAAAACTAATTTATTTCCTTCCTTCCTTCCTTCCTTCCTTCCTTCCTTCCTTCCTTCCTTCCTTCCTTCCTTCCTTCTTTCCTTCCTTCCTTCTTCTTTCTCCTCCCTCTTCCCTCCCTCCCTTCCCTCCCTCCCTTCCTTCCCTCCCTCCCTCCCTCCCTCCCTTCCTCCCTCTATTCTTTTCTTCCTTCATTTCTTCTTTTCTTTCTCTTTCTATCCAACTGTTAGGGTGTTTATGAATCTCTAATGAGATAATTTATGTCAAGTACCGCCTGACATCTATTTAGCAATCAATCAAAAATAGCTGTTATCATAATGCTTATCTTAACCACGGTCCCATTTCTAACCCTCCTCCAGGATTTCCTTAGATAAACTGCTCACAGAAACAACTGTTATAAAGTAAACTTTGGAAAGATGTGAAGTAAGAGCTTGATTATGCAAGTTCAAAAGCAGCATTGAAGCTGAGATGATGTTTGCTTCATTCAGAGCATAATGCAAGATTGAATTTGACTCCACATGTCTGTGATCTATGACCTTGAGAACAGAGATCCTTTTAAGGAAAAGAGAAATACATCTTTTGGCTTTGATACAATCAGGAGTTACCAAGAGAGTTGTCACTTGTGCCTTTTTCACCCTTAGGCGCCCTGTACTGAATATTCAGTTGCTACAGTAGCACCTACTTTGGTGGTATTGTTATGCAGGTGTATGGCTTTGTAAAAAATAATAGCAGAGTGGCTCTGGGTAAAATATCCCTTTTAAATTTCAATTTGTAACTCATTTTGGGTCTGGAATAATATTTGAGGTGTGAGCAGTCAAGAAATCCATATGTGAATAGTAGAAAAGATTTGTTGATATAAAAACAGAATATTTTCTTCTTTTAAAAATCTGGTTAGAACAGCTGTTTATAGTGACAAGAGTAGAAAAACTTGGAGAATTTGTTGCCCCAGAATATTTTTTCCCCCAGAATTTTAGACAGGGAAAATAAATCAAAGAAGTGATTTATGGAATCATAGGTATGGCAGAACGTCAGTATTTCTTAGAACTAGATCAAACTCTGAGAACATTGTCAAATATCCCAGGAGGAAAGCTGTGTTCTATAGTTTATTCAGGGAATAAGTCTCTTATTCCTGGAGCCATTTGCACAAGACAAAGGAAAGTAGGAAAAGCGCATGGGCATGGCGTGACTAATGACCAGGGATGTCCACAGACTCTTAGGAAGACGGGAAGTAGACAGGACAAGGGGAGTCGCTGCTGCATAGGGTACTTGTCACAAGAAGTGAGGGCCCGTCTGTCCCACACAGATCCCCGCAGGTCTTGGCTAATCCTTAAGGATTCCATGACCAGCAGGACAGGTAGGGCTAACATTGGCACGATGAAATGAAGAATTGTTACTGGGACAATTGCACCAACTGGTGGCACCACCGTCCTCTCCAATGCCCGTGAAAACTGTGGTGGGGTTAGAAAGGTACTTGGACACAGTTGGGACCCTCACACTTCTATCTTTCTGAAGGTCAGAGGTCACAGACCTTTGGAGGCACTGAAGTTCTGAACTGCCGTTGGTGGCATATTGCACTTCCCAGTTTGTTTCCCATCAGAAATATTCAGAAATAGAGTCCTATGTTGCTTAACAAGGGAATGTGTCCTGAGAAGTAGATCATTAGGTGATTTTGTCATAGAGTGAACTTCCACAAACCTAGGTAGCATAGCCTACTCCACACCTAGTAGAGGAGACTGATTCTTAAGGATTTACATCACCAGCAGGACATGCAGGTAATGTACATCCTAGTCTTTATTGTACATCCTATAGCTTCTAGGCTACAAGCCTATACAGCATATTACTGTACCGAGTACTGTAGGTAATTGTAACACAATGGTAGTTGTGCATCTAAATGTAGAAAAGGTACAGTAAAATATGGCATAAAATAAAAGGTCATAAATGGTACATCTGTGTAGAGCAGTGGTTCTCAACCTTCCTAATGCCGCGACCCTTTAATACAGCTCCTCATGTGGTGGTGACCCCAACCATAAAATTATTTCCGTTACTACTTTATAACTAATTTTGCTACTGTTATGAACTGTAATGTAAATATCTGATAGGCAGGATGTATTTTCATTGTTACAAATGGAACATCATTAAAGCATAGTGATTAATCACAAAAACAATATGTAATTATATATTGTGAAATATTTATTCCTAATGACAAATAAATGAGATTTTGTCTTGAATCGTGGTGTAGCATGGGTAACAGTCTTCATATGACAACAGTAAACTACATGGCTACACTTTGCTACACTGAGGAGTGGTGTGTTGGTTCCTAAGACCATGGGAAATCGGTGTTTTCTGCTGGTCTTAGGCAACCCCTGTGAAAGGGTCGTTCGACCCCCAAAGGGATCGTGACCCACAGGTTGAGAAGCGCTGGTGTAGAGCAAGCATGTCAAACTTGCAGCCCATGGGCTGCATGCCTCATGTACTTGGCGCGTGTTAGCCTCTGAGTTTGACATGGGGTGGAGCACTTACTTTGAATGAAGCTCACAGGAGGGGTGAGTCAGAGCAGGCCTAGGACATACTGTACACTAACGTGCAGTTTGTAAACACTTTCTGCAAGTCCTTCTCCTGTTTCCTTCGGATAGGGTCAGAAATAGAACACGGGCTGTAAGTGTTGGTCCACAAACAGGGATGTGGGCTGGGTTGGTTACAAATATGGAGAAGAAACTGGCTGGGTAAAACACAGATCACCCTGCCTTAACCAGTTTGGCTCAGTGGATAGAGCATTGGTCTGCAGACTCAAAGGTCCCAGGTTTGATTCTGGTCAAGGGCATGTACCTTGGTGGCGGGCACATCCCCAGTGGGGAGTGTGCAGGAGGCGGCTGATCGATGTTCCTCTCTCATCGATGTTTCTAACTCTCTTTCCCTCTCTCTTCCTCTCTGTAAAAAATCAAGAAAATATATTTAAAAACAAAACAAAACCAAAAAACATAGATCACCCTAATAGTGATTGTCAAGAGGAGGTCCAGGTTTGCCTGAGGACCCGTAGGAATAATAAATCAAAATGAAGAAATAAAGGGAAAAGGAGGGTTATCATGGCAATCTGGTTTTGGCTAGTGTAAATTGGAGCAGTGGTCACATTAAGGAACTTTGTGGAGCTAAAACCGGTTTGGCTCAGTGGATAGAGCCTATGAACTGAAAGGTCCCAGGTTCGATTCCAGTCAAGGGCATGTACCTTGGTTGCGGGTACATCCCCAGTAGGGGGATGTGCAGGAGGCAGCTGATCGATGTTTCTAACTATCTCTCTCACTTCCTCTCTGTAAAAAGTCAATTAAAATATATATATATATATATATACATATATATATATATATATACACACACACACATATATATATTTAAAAAGAAACTTTGTGGAATTCTTTTTTTTTTTTTTAACTAAGAGGGTGCTTCACATGGAAAGAATGTCAAACTGAGGACTATATTTGATTTTGGAGATTGGCGCTGGTTTTCTTGGCCCTGTCTGGCCCAAATGGCTCTGGCATCGAACTGAGGAGGAAGTAACTTGTCTGTCTCTCCATCATTACACCCTGAGAGCATTCCTGAGTACAGGGGCAGGCTGGCCCCACGTGACACACACAGCTGTCACCGACATGGCCCTCAGTGCTCAGGAAGGTGGCCCCTGGGGCCCTGTGTCCTTGCTCTGGACCCGGGGTCCTCAGATGGAACTGACAGCCATGTGCCGAGGACCCTGCGCAGGATCAGGGGGGGCTCTGGCGCCCTCTGAATGTGGGGGGCTGGGGCCAGCTCCTCTGTGCGGAAACAGGCCAGCAGCTGGCTGACTGGGACGCAGCCTGTGCGCTCAGAACTGAGGTGTGTGAGAGGGGATCTAGCTCCAAGCCCCCAGATACTGTTCCCGTCAGAGAAAAAACTATCTTCCCGAACCCCATATGCCTCCATTTCTACAGGAAAGCCAGTTTTATTATAATCTTATGGGACCACTGTCGTAGATGCTGTCCAATGATGACCAAAGCATCATTATGTGATGCATGACTGTACATAAACACATACGCACACACACACACACACACACACACACAGAGAGAGAGAGAGAGAGAGAGAGAGAGAGAGAGAGAGAGAGAGAGAGAGAGAAGAGGGCACATTGTATAGGAGTATAGTTTAGATACAGATAATAATTTATAAATCAGGTACATGTACTACTCTCGTTGCTAATACACCTGGCTATCTTATTCACAGAGAGCAAGGGTCATTGTTAATGACCAAGGATATCAGAACCATCTTAATAATGTGAGATTTGGCTATCTGACTTCTATTAGATTTTGAGCTCTTTATTTTACTAAGAACTTGTAATTAGAATAGGAGGAATAACAGGTTATTTTTGTTGTTTATTTGTCTTTATATTTTGGGCTTTACTTTTTAGTAATGTCCTCAGTCAGTGACGTCACTGAGGACATTTTTTTTCAAGTTACTGCTCCACTTTATGAGCGAGAGTTACAGATGTCACTTTTCTCTGAGAGCTGGCTTCCTCTGATTCCAGATGTCACAGGCTGGAGGAGGTGTCTGCTCCTTTGTGGTTAGAGGTGTCCCTGTGGCTATTTATAGCCCATGTGACTGGGCCAAAGTGATGTGTGTTACTTCCCCAACAGAGAACTGAAATGTTGGTAGAGGCCTGGTGCACAAAACCAGGTGTGAAACCTTCTGTTTTTGCTGATCACTTTTGTGACTGGGGCCTTTTCAAATTTCAAAGGATAAAAAGCAGTGACAACAATTTTATTTCCGTTTCTGAAAAGCTAATTATGACTGGGTGGGGTAATTCAGTCTTCAGAAAGCAAATCTAAACAGAGTTATAAAATGATGGGATGATTGGCTTTCCTGTGGGAAACAGTAGAGGGCAGCAAGTTCTGGTTCCTGCTTACCCTGGGCCCAGTTCCCATAGATGAATGGCAACTCTGATGGGAGTGGAAGATCTTAAATTTATTTATTTATTGGCTTCTTTATTCTCTGTGACAAACCAAGTAAAAAAAAATGCGAAGCTCTAATGCTACTCTGTAGTATGATAAGCGAGCCATAGTGTGCTGGAGTTAGAAATGTCATGGAACCTTTGTCTTTTAACAAATTCATAAGCCACCGTGTTAAAAAAGATATACATTCGTCCAGGGAATAGGCACAAATCCCTATGAGAACACAGCAGTGGCTTGTCACAACTGTGGAAGTGGCAGTTTGTCTTGAGAAGCGTATTGTGGAAGAAATGGCTCATCGCAGTGATTTGAAAGTCACCTGTGAGTTTCTGTTCCAGTGGGTTGACCTTTAGCTTACGACAATTTCTTGTAGGGAATTGGTTTTCACGGGTCCTAAGGCGGTCCCCAAAGTCGTCTCTGATACTGTGGCTTTTGAGATAAGAAAAGTGGTATACCTCTGAAAGGCGGTCAGTGTCTAAAAAGGAATTTAAAAAAAACTGTGTTGAAAGGCAGTTTTTTAATGGTGTAATGATTAAAGACAGACATTTGTGGGAGCCCCTTTCCACGCCCCACGTAGTTCAGGGCTCCCGGTTCAGGGTTTGGGTTCTGAAGGAGGCCGCACACGAACGAAATGAGAGACTAGAAAACATTAATTTGGTGATATTGGGGGGCCAGGCGGGAGCCTTCCTTTAGTGGAAAGGACAGCCACTTGCTCTGGCCTTTTTCTCCCTTTTATTAAGGCTTTGGGACACACCCCTAGCCTTTAGGCAGGAAATAACAAAACAGAAATTAACATGAAACAAACAGGTAGAGGCTGCTTTAGCTAACAATGTTTTCAACTAAACAGTGAGTGATTAGCTCTGACCTTTCAGAGCAGTTAAGGTTGACCAGCCTTCTGGCCTCCTGTTTACATCCATTTAGTGAGAACAATGTTTGGTTTCCGGCAGACATTGAAGTGACTCATTAGAATTACTCACCTGTCCTTTATTCACAATGCAATTTGCTGAGAGTTTATTTCATCTCGTACATGTAGGTGCTGGATTGCAAAGGCAGAAAACACCGGTTCTGTTCTGGAAGGTGCAGAAATGGGTGGAGCAGACAGAAAATGCCTCAGTTACGGAAGACTAGAGAGCAAAGTATAGCAACGAGACTCCTGGTTTTGGGGAAGTGGGGAGAGATAAAGGGAAACCTTGGAACACGAAAATGCCCGCATATTCCAAGATTTACAGTTCCCTTTGTGCTAACTAGATGGGGCTGGGTCAAACTCACTGGCAACCCAGACTCTTAAAACATGCCCTCGCTAATCTAACTCCCTATTCCCTCCCTCCGGTCCATCATTATATTACAACTACTTGTTATGGATGGTTTTTCCTTTCTGACGGAAGTGTGAACAGAGAGGGGTCATGTGTCACCATCTTTGCATCGCATCCTGCTTTCAATGCCTGGCAAAGGAGAGACGTCTAAATGCCATGGAAAGGGTACAGAATGCTTGTCATCTCGCTGAACAGCAGTCTGGAGGCCCGATTTCTAGACTGATTGCCCCTCCCTAGCTGTGTGGCTTCTGACGAGGCACCTTGGTCTTCTCTTGTGTGTCGCTAACATCTTGGACCAGATGCTCTAAAGATCCTTGTGCTGAGTTTGGATATAGGCCTGCTCTTCTTCCTAATGAAGCTGGAGAGCTTCTGTGAGGTTCAGAAATGAGTGTTGATTTTGTACACTTTCAGCTTAGTGCTATTTAACACTGGAGTGTGTTCTTTGAGGTCAGAAAGTCTCAATTCCCAATTCTGGCTCTGCCTAAGCTTCATCAAACTTGGCTTTTTACTTTGTAACATGAAAAATAGGTAGTATCCTTATACAGAGTTATTTTGAAGATGAAGTAAGGTAATTTTTTTTTAAAGTGTCTAATATATTGCCCAGTGCTTAGGGGTTAGAAAATGTTCGCTCTCTTTTCTAGTTTACAGGAAGGTATTACTCAGTAGATGTTTCTTTTGCCTTCGATATTAGCCCAAAGCAAAAGGAGATGGTAAGCCGAGACCAGTTTTGCTCAGTGGATAGAGCATCGGCCTTTGGAATGAAAGGTCCCAAGTTCGATTCCGGTCAAGGGCATGTACCTTGGTTGCGGGCACATCTCCAGTAGGGGGCGTGCAGGAGGCAGCTGATCGATGTGTCTCTCTCATCGATGTTTCTGACTTTCTATCCCTCTCCCTTCCTCTCTGTAAAAAATCAATAAAAAATATATATATATTTTAAAAAGGAGATGGTAAATTAAGGCACACTCTGCAGTCTTCTCTCACTCTGGCTTACCTGAGGGGAGAAAGCTGAAAGGGTTGACATCTTCATATTCACACTCCCCTTCCTCGTTCCAAATTTTAGTTATGTGTTCCACAAAACCAATTCCCTGGCTCTCTACTCTGTGACAGTCACTGTGTGCGATCCTTGAGTATAAGAAGGCCGCCTAATATGCTGAGAAGGGAATGAACACAGTTTGAGATTCAGTTATTTTGAAACTCAAATCAGGAAATATGCCCTGACAAATATCCATACGCTTTGGGAGATGTTGAGTTAGACTGTTTGAAATTGATTGTCATAGAAATGACAACGGCACATATATGAGGGTAATTTCCTTCCCAGGTTCCTGTGACATCCACTTCCCTAACCAATTGCTCTTTCTTGATCAAATACAAGTTATCTCCTCTACCTTTTGGGACACGAAATTGCCGGGTACATATAAATACCTTCAATATCAGAGTTAAAGTGATACACACATGAGGAGAGGTGATAGACGTATTCCTATAGGAACTCAGCAACAAAGAAGGTATCTGCACTGTGTTCTTCCCTAAACCCTTATTACCCAGGGTACAGGCAACATATGCTGTCTCAGGGGTTGGAGCATTAGTTAGAGCAGTGATTTTCAACCTTTTTCCTCTCATGACACCAGAAATTAATTGCTAAAATTCTGCCATACCAAAAAATACGTTATATTTTTTGCTAATCTGACAAAAATAGGTATACTTTTGATTGATTTACAAAAATAATAATAATAATTACCTATCATTTTTGCTCCAAACTGACTTTTTAAAAAAAAACAAATGCCTATACTTGTATATAAGGACTTCTGGTATCAAGAATTAACCAATGTGATGCAACTTTATTATGAGATGTGACCCATAAGATGCAACTATATTATTCATGGTATTGTTGTGTTGGTTGTTGTAATTTTTTAATTTGACAGACTTAAGAATAAAGATTAAGTAGTCAGGTATTGCATGTTTTAAAACTTCTTGTGGCACCCCAGTTGAAAATTGAGTTAGAGCAATGTCAGAGAAAAATCAGTAAATAACAGTGTAAATCAGAAATGGTATTGCTTTTACAATTTGTCACTTTTTATTAGTGTTTGATTTAAGAGGAGCAGCAAATGTTATTAAAGAAGTTGTCTCTCTATAGTTTTCTAGTGGGTAAACATATTTATTGAAGGCAAAGGCATTCTAACAACATTTGATAATTTCACACATGCCACAGCATTCCTCATTTTAGCTAATCAAAATTTTAAATTAATCTTCTTTCTGAGCTGGTCTGTAGGACAAACATTTATTAGATATATGCTAACTTGAGGAACTTTTTTTTTCTTCTTCTTCTTTTTTGCATAACATACACAGAAAATGCAGCTTTAGGACTTTCTTGGATCAAAGGTCATAGGAATAGTTACTTGGTTCCTGCTGTGGACTGAATTATATCCCCACAAAATTTATATATTGAACCTGTAACCCTCAATATGATGGTGTTTGAAGATAAGGCTTTGAGGGATAATTAGATTTAAATGAAGTCTGAGGATGGGGCCCCATGACGGGATTAGTGTCCTAATATGAAAATATACTAGAGAGCGTGAGAAGGAGACCAACTTATCACCAGAACATTAATATTCCGGCTCCCTGATCTCAGACTTCCAGCCTCTGGAATTGTTAAGAACATGCATTTTTGTTGCTTAAGCCACCCAGTCTCTGGTATTTTGCCATGGTATTTTGAGCTGGTGGGTACAGTCACAGCTCCCTTTCATGTACATATTTTAAATTTCAAATTTGGAAATCGAGCACGGGACTCTGTGGTTGAGTTACTTTCCAGGGAGAATTATGGGCCAGTGCTGCCATTTTTGTCCTGCTTTCCTGTTTACCTGAGCAAATGTGACTTGGTGTGTCTCAGAGGAGATGGGTGGAAACAGCACATCCTCTCCCCTGGCTGGAGTAGGATGGTCCTCTTTAGAGTGAATTTGAGACAGCGCTGAGCACTGTGCCAGGACTCACCAGGACTAGAAGAAGGTGCTGACTTCTCATAGCACATGGGCAGATCCAGGATTTCTTTGTCTCTCTCTTTCCCACCAAACTTTAGTCTCTAAATGGAAACAAATGATAGAGAGAAATAAACCAGTAGCTGCTGAGATCTATTCAGTGCCTGCATTGTCAATTCAGTACACTATCTCATCAAATTAGGCATTTCCCCACAGTTCAGAGTTGTGCAGGGTGAAGCTTATGAAGAGAGGTCAGTTGACTTCTACCCAGGGGCATCTCTTCTTTATGTCATGCCATGTGCCAGTTGTAGCACCAGCCTCAAGACCATTTTACTTAACTGAGGTAAGAAGAGGTTTTGTATCCACTGGGAAGACCCACTGTAGTTAGCAAAGCCATGGAGCTGAGGAAAGAATCTGTGTCTCACCTCACCCGTTTTCTGTCTTTTTTTGTGGTGGACCTAGGAGAGACTTATTGACAAGGTTTGCTGTTTCCTGCATCCTTGGAAATTACTCAAAGCACAACCTTGTAAGAAGCTTAATAGGAAATGCTGGATGGGTAGGTGATATGCTGACACAAAGATTAGAAAGCAGAACTTGATAGAGAGAAATGGAGTTTTTCCAAATTATGGAGAGTGGTTTTTAACAGTAATTGATAAAAATAGATCATTAATCCACATGATTAAGTCTTATCTGAGGGACATACATAGGTTCCTGCATTAAAGAATCAGAGAATACACATTCATACAGATTAGTTATAATAATTAACCAGGCACTTGACCGTGAAGCAAGTCTCAAATTTCAAAGACTTGGAAATATTCAGAACATTTGCACGGGCTGCAAAGCAATTGAGTTCGGAATCAGTAACAAGCATATCGCATAATTCTACCAATTTAGAAAAAAAAATCCTCCTTATATAATTAATAGAAAATTATTTTAGGCATTTGATATTCTTTAGAGCAAGGGTGCGGGACCTCTTTTCTGCCAAGGACCACTTGGGTATTTAGAACACCATTCACAGGCCATACAAAACTATCAACCTAAAAATTAGTCGGCTAATATTTAGTCAAGCACTTAATTAACTCACTCCAATGCCTAGGGAGGGCCAGACGAAATGATTTCCTTATTCAGCCCACAGGCTGGACATTCGCCACCCCTGCTTTAGAGCTTAATAATAAGGAAAATACTATGTATTCGAACTTATGGATCTTTTGAGAATTATGTGAATAAAAATATATAGGACTAAAAGGAAAAAAGATCCTGAAAATTAACGTACTAAGTGGCTAAACCAAATAAGTTAGGAAAATAAATACAAAAGAAAGTCAAAGAAAATAGAAGAAATAAATAAAAATGTGAGACATTAATGGAATAAAAAAAATATACAATAGTAAAATCAAAAGTTCTTTCTTTGAAGTAATGAAATAATACAATCTTTGTGGCAATCAGTCTATAAAAGAATGAGCCGGAGTAGGTTTGGCTCAGTGGATAAAACATCGGCCTTCAGCCTGAAGGGTCCCAGGTTCGATTCTGGTCAAGGGCATGTACTCGGTTGCAGGCACATCCCCAGTGGGGGGCATGCAGGAGGTGGCTGATCGATGTATCTCTCTCATCAATGTTTCAGACTCCCTATCCCTCTCCCTTCTTCTCTGTAAAAAAAATCAATAGAATATATTTTAAAGAATGAAAGCACAAATAAATAACATCTGGAATGAATTTTAAAAAAAGATCCTGATCACCAATAGAATCAATATTTAAAAGATAAAAAAATGTAACTATTTTTGGAGGGTGGATTTTTTTATTTTCTTATTAAAGTTGTTTGTTTGAACAATGAGAGCCTCACACTGAAATGCCAATAATGAAAACACACCGGTGTGCTCGGAGGGACTGACTATGTGACAATATACTGTGAAGGTGGAGTGTCTGAAGAATAGAAACGTACTTTCTTTGAGATACGCTTGCCAAGCGGGCCTCTCCCCGGGCTGCCTCTGTGTGCACATCATGCCTTTGGCGCGGAGGCTGGAGAACGAATGATAAAAAAATCACACCGGTGGGTGGCAATGTTGTCTTCACAGCCAGGACACTTAGTTAAATCCACAGAGCTCTGCTTCTCTCCCCCCTTCCTCACTCTGTTATTCTCCGTTTCTCATTTGTGCTACAAGTTATTTCTGGCCTGAAAACGAAGCCAGCTTTTCTCTAACCCCCAACTATTTGCCTTGTTATCTTTACATCTTTTTCATTACCGAAGGCAAACTCAACATGGAATAATAAGAAGCAGGACCGCGCGGGCTGAAAAAGCAAATCCTGAAGACCGCAGGAAACCATGTCAAACATTGCCTTTTGCCTCATCAAGAAATTAGACATCCATGCCGTTGGAGAGCAGTGGTGGGTTCTGGTTCTCAAATGCCTTTCATCTGGTATTTCTGTTTTCGGGACTTCTTACTTAATAGGCAGACTATGCGATGTTTAATGAAAACTTCCCCCGAACATCCATTTTTTACTCACTCAAATCAGCAAAGCTTCCAAGATAAGCACTTGATAAAGTCTCACTGTCTAAATGGATTTCGCATGCAGCACGGACAGATGGGATGCAAGCACGCATCTGGTGGTTGGAAACTGAGCAAGGACATTCGTTGGCCTCAACGTGTGCTAGAATCCTTCGCTCCCTGGCTCCGATTTCAACCTGTCAGAGAGATCTTTCCAAATCACATCCCCGTTTGAATTCATATTTCTCCTTTGACTGTTACTGACTTCTCAAATGCCTTATGCAGATCCGTCCTGTTGTACTGAGTCACTTGATTTATTTGTGTGTGCATTACTCGCATTAGATATGAGTTTAATTCAACAGAGCTTGCTGGATGCTGACCAGGTGTCAGCCACACGCTGGACATCAGTATCCCGAACTTTGCAAAGTCAGTGGCTTAGTCTTATTCAATTTTATATCCTCATTACCCCTAGCCTCATGGAACATCAATAGGTGTTTTTGGACTCTGATGACCTTAGAGCCTTCATCTTTAAGAGATAATGCTGGTTTACTTGTTTCTTGAGTTATGCAAGTGAGCAAATCTAGTGTCAAAAAACAAACAAAAAAAAATGAGCCAATTAAAAGAGAGATTCAAAATGCTGAGATAAAATAGAAAAGACAGTGTTGAGAAG
Organism: Lasiurus borealis; assembly: GCA_004026805.1. Lineage (NCBI taxonomy): Eukaryota > Metazoa > Chordata > Mammalia > Chiroptera > Vespertilionidae > Lasiurus > Lasiurus borealis. Next base: position 91,330 of record PVJN01000607.1, on the reverse strand, counting down.
ACAATAATGGTATTAATAACAGAAACAACTACCACCACGTTTATTGAGGTAGGAACCATGCTGTGTGCTTCCTATGAAATGATTCATTTAAACCTCCTAACAATATTCTAGATGTACATTATTATTACTATTATTCTCCTCTCAACAGCTGAGGAACCTTGTAGAAACTATTGTTAACTGCCCACCTGAATTCTGTTTCCTTTCTATCCATATCCTGATCCAGCTCAGATATCCACCCCTTCCAAGCAGGTTCCAAATACTTCCCTGGAAACTGAGGCTCCGCCCACCTTGAGATGAAGATCTGATTGGCTTCATGGCAACTCCATCCCTTGCCAATGATTTATTCAGGAACTCAGGCCTAAGCTATTCAGTCCATGACACTGCCTGACCCTAGGAACTAATTCAGAAATAGGCACGTGACCCAATTCAGTCCAAAGGATTGTTGGGGGAAAGATCTTTCTCTCTGCGGAGACCTTTCATTTCCTCTCCACTTTACAGTGAACAGACATGCAGTTAGACACTGCTCCAGACATTTTGCCACCATGACACAACCAGGAAGGAGTTCCGGTTTGAGGAGCTAATGCGTTTACTCTCTTTAAATGTCAACCTGGTTTAAAAATTTTTATCTTGCCCAGTGATACCATTTCTAGGAAAATATCCTAAGAAACCCAAAACACAATCAGAAAAAATATATGCACTCCTATGTTCATAGCAGTGCAACTTATAATAGCTAAGATTTGGAAACAGCCCAGGTGCCCATGAGCAGATGAGTAGATAAAAAAGCTGTGGTACATCTACACAGTGGAATACTACACAGCAATAAAAAAGAAGAAACTCTTATTATTTGCAACAGCATGAATGGACCTGGGAAGTATTATGCAGAGCAAAATAAGCCAGTCAAAGAAAGATAAGTATCACATGATCTCACACGTATGTGGAATCTAAGGAATCAAATAAACTGATGATCAAAGTAGATCCAGAGACATAGAAGCATGGAACAGACTGACAAATTTTAAAGGGCACTTTACATGCGTATGTGCATAGCCCATGAACACAGGCAATAGCGTGTGTGGTAAAGGCTTGAGAGGGGCAGGTGCAGGGTGGAGGAGGGCAATGGGGGAAGAAAACCTCAAAGGGAATATCTATAATAACTTTCAACAATAAAGATTAATTTTAAAAAAATTTGCCTTGATTGTTGTTGCTGAAAGCATCCCAATTGTCATAAACCTGAGGCGTAAGAGAGATGAAGTGACTTTTCTGAAGTCATACATAAAGAACCAGCTTTAAAGTGAGGTCCATTTGACCTGAAGTCTGTGCTCTAAACTCTTCTCTGCATTCCTTTCTTGTGGCAGCCTGGGGTAAATATACAGTGGCACCTCGAGATACGAGTGTTCTAACATACAAGATTTTTGAGATATAAGCCGTCAAGCGAGCCATTTTTGCTTTGAAATAGGAGCAACATTTGAGATAGGAGTAATTGAGTGGCTGCACACGATCCACCAGTTTACCGTGACTCGAGCGTCTCATAGTTTCCCACGCCTCAAGGTTACGGAACGAGTTAAACTCGTATCTTGAGGTACCACTGTACGTTAGTCTTCTGAGAGGGCATCTGTATGTGAGTGAGCTCGTTGGGACTTCCTTAACGGGTTTCAGCTTCTGTTGCTATTACAGGCAACTTCTCTCCAATGTTGAGGTTCTTTCCTTGGGACCCTTCTATTGGCCACTCTCTATGTCCAGTTTCTTTCCCTCACTTCCAGTGATCAGAGCCACTTTCTTAAACTCCTGACCAACAAGTGCAAGGCTGCTTCAAGTCAGATGAATCTCTCAGGATTTGAAAGGATACACCCAGCTGTGATCCCTTTGTTCAGCCATCCCTGTGGTCACGGGGACCCAGTAGCTCAGCCTCCTAAAAAATGCTTTCGCAGTCTTGATTTGGTGAAGGGTTCATGCTTCCTTGAGACATTGTGGTTTGGACTGATGTCTTTCTTTTTCTCAGTCCATAATGCGCCAGATTCCAGAATATTCTTTCTCTTGCCAGGCCAGCCTGAAGATTGGTATGTCTTGCAATTGCTGTGGGACTTGGCTGGTAAGTATATTTATTAAGGTCCAAGATGAACCCATGTGTACCACTGACTATCACAAAAGGCACTGGGTGATGAAAGAACTAGAATTGATCTCCAGGAAAATTCACGGGGTATATAGAGTAGATTAATCCAAATCTCCTGGACAGAAAGGAGAAATGGCAAGAAAAAAAAAAGACATTAAACAATGGGTGGGAAAGTCATATCTTATTTTCAAACAAGCTTCTAAGAACCCGCAATAGTATGTTCTCCCTCTGGCATGACTCCTAACTGCATGTCCTAAAGGGTTGTGCTGGTTTCTTTTAAAGCAGGGGTTTTTGCTGGGTAAATTTGAAAAATGGAGACACAAATAGCTGGTATATTGAATTGCCTAAGGACATAATGAAGTTACCTTGGCAGACGAATCAAATGATAGCTCTTAAGCAAAAAATCAGGAAAAATAATCCATTGTTTATACAGTATGGCCAAGAGTCACATCTTTTAACATTTCAAAGGAGAAACTAATCGCCTGGAAACCTTGATAAATGTATGTTGACATCGCAAGAAAGAGTGGCCATTCAATTACTTCCATACTATATCAACTGCACGGGGAGATGAAAAGCATATGGCTGGAAAATGACCTCAAGTTCATGGGGCTTTTGACTGTTGCTAAAATATTTGATATTAATATTGTTTTTGAGTCCCTCTCAAAGTATTTCATTTCAAAGAAGAAATCTGAAGGGGGAGGATTGTCCCAACTTAGGAGTCAATTCAGAGCAAACACACAAATTCATTCATTCACTCATTCATTCATTCCGTTCATCAGAAACCTTGAAAATATTTATTGGGCATTCACTTTACTACAGACTCAGAGTTGGGAAGGGGGGTAAATCTACCAAAATGCAAGAGTAAGGTGTGAGTTAAGAAACTCACAGTGTGGTAGGGTATGGAAAAGAGGTTATTCACACTTCATAAAAGCTTATCACATGCATTGTGACTGACCTGTGCCCTCCCAGTGGCTGAGAAGATGATGTGGGAGCAAGGAGGGTGAGTTAAACACTCCAGGAAAGAAGACAACAAGAAAATGACACATGGACAGAGATGCACACGACACACATGTCTTCACCATCCAGAGAAAGAGGGAAGGAAATAGAGGAGAGAAGAAAGAGGTGTGGGGCATGAAGCATGAGCATGTAGGACTTTGCCAATATTGGCTCAGTGGGCACTGGAGGAAGGGACAGCAAAAGAGGCTGGAGAGATCAATGAAGCCAGATCAGAAAGTGCCATGGGTTCAGACACTTGATCTTATCCTCAGAGTCACCGAAAGACCTTGTTTTGTTTTTGTTTTTGTTTTAATATATTTTATTGATTTTTTACAGAGAGGAAGAGAGAGAGATAGAAAGTCAGAAACATCGATGAGAGAGAGACATCAATCAGCCGCCTCCTGCACGCCCCACAGTGGAGATGTGCCCACAAGCAAGATACATGCCCCCGACCGGAATCTGGGACCTTTAAGTCCGCAAGCCAATGCTTTTCCACTGAGCCAAACCGGTCCCGGCAAGACCTTGTTTTAATGAAGGATTCTTTCAAAAATTGGCTTGGCAGGAGAAGAGAGGCAGGGGAGAAGAAAAAGCTATGTATTCATAATAACTAGAGTAAGCATATGATTTTGTCTTATTAGATGTTTTCTTCAGGTAAAATGATCTGCAGAACCATGTCTTTAGTATTTTTCATGTATATGATCCAGAGAATGACTTCACCCGCTGGAGCTGGGGGAGAACGTGAGACCCAGGGCTGGCGAGCACCACGCAGTCTATGTAAGTTATAGAAAATGGTTTTATTACTGAGTGCTGGTGCCCTTCGCTGAGAAAGGGGAACACACTTTTCCATTCTTCACAATGTAGTTTGAGGATAAAAGATATCCCCTGATGGGTGTGGCTCAGTGGATAGAGCATCAGCCTATAGATTCAAGGGTCCCAGGTTCGATTCCGGTCAAGGACATGTACCTTGGTTTCGGACACATCCCCAGTAGGGGGTGTGCAGGAGGCAGCTGATCGATGTTTCTCTCTCATCGATGTTTCTAACTCTCTCCCCCTCTCCCTTCCTCTCCCTAAAAATCAATAAAATATATATTTTTTAAAAAAGATGATAATTAAAATAGCAGAGTACATAGTGGGTCTATATAGATACTAGTTGAATTTAATTTCCTTATACTCACCATGATGATGTATATAAAATGCTTTGATACAGAGATATTCAAATGTTATTTTTTTTTCTGGGTAGGATTAATGTCAGAGGAAGAAAAGTATTAATCTCAACTTTTTTATATTCACTTATAGCTTAACACATTCCCGATATGAAATTGCATCATTTAGAGATAAAGAAACTGAGGCTCTGAGGGAAGACGGTCTCAAGGAAACAGGGTTCCCTATTCAGAGAGCAGCATACCTGCCTCCTCCTAACCCAGATTATTGAACTTTCCCATACTTTCTTCCTTTAGCTGAAATTGTTATGTAAAGTATTTGGAGAAAATAACCTGAGTTAACTATTAGAAAAACAATCCAAGTTAGGATTTTACTTGTATTATTTCCTGCTTGTGAACATTTGAAGTGAGTGTGGATCACACATGTATGCATGCACATGCATACATACTATTCAAATATCTTCCATCCAAACAGGTTAGGGTACCTCCAATCTTATAGGTCAATTTAAATACCCCTAGTTTTGTAGGGAGGAATAAGGGTAAAAAAAATCATGATTCATTGAGCATTTGCAAGATGCCACGTATTTAATGCCTATGAATTAAATATCATAGCCATTCACAGATGAAAAGACAAGGCACCGAGTGACTAACACACTGGACTACATTTACATAGCTACTCACTGGTAAACTCGGGTTTGGATCCAAGAGAGGTCTGATCCCAGACGCTTTCTTCACTTCTAAGGTAAAGAAAACAAGAAATGGCACCAACCTGTGAATATCAGCTAGGATTCTAATTCCAAGATAATTCTGAGAATAAATTCCACAGTTTCACCCAGAGCTTTCCCTGACAGCCCTTAAACTCACCTCTAAACGCATCAAGGTCTGCCAAGACCGGTTTGGCTCAGTGGATAGAGCGTCGGCTTGTGGACTGAAAGGTCCCGGGTTTGATTCTGGTTGGGGCAGTGGTTCTCAACCTTCTTAAGGCCGCGACCCTTGCATACAGTTCCTCATGTGGTGGTGACCCCCAACCATAAAATTTTGCTACTGTTATGCATCGTGATGTAAATATCTGCATTTTCCGATGGTCTTAGGCGACCCCTGTGAAAGGGTCGTTCGACCCCCAAAGGGGTTGTGACCCACAGGTTGAGAACCGCTGTTTGGGGGCATGTACCTTGCTTGCGGGCACATCTCCACTGTGGGGCGTGCAGGAAGCGGCTGATCGATGTCTCTCTCTCATCGATGTTTCTGACTTTCTATTTCTCTCCCTTCCTCTCTGTTAAAAAAAAAAAAATTAAAAGCATCAAGGTCCTACTTGGTTCTCTTTAGTAATATTTAAGCCATGAAGGAAAAGGGAAGTATGATTTAGCTTGGCTGTCTACCAAAGACCACAGGTGATCTTGAACTGGAGGGGACATGGCCAAGGAGTGTTTCACTCTCAGACACAAAGCTCAAAGCCACCCAGCTTCTCGACTCCTTTTCTTCCTCCCCAATTTAGCCTCATCTGTCCACAGAGCGTGGCTTTCAGACCCGCTGTCAGACAGGCAGAAGGCATAGGAAACTGTTTGGAATGTGATGGGGAACGGGCAAAGCAAAAAGCATTAGGGAGGTGTTCAGCCAACCTAAGAATGGTCCTTGACGATAATGAAGATATGAAAGTATGGGGACTTGAGGGTTTTTGATGAGCACACCCTTCCTTCCTTCGTGTATTGGAGGGATGGGAGAAGGCAGCTGAATCTCCTTTCTCTGTGCCACTCAGCAACCCCTCATTCATTTAAAGGGCCAAATTGGTTTTAAGAAGTAACAGAGGACCCACGATTTTAAGGTATCTTTTTGAATAGAGGCCAGTAAGTCTTCTGGACAGTCCAGCTCACCAAGATTTTCATCTCTAGAGCAAGTGATCCAAGAAAGACACAGATAATTTTATATTCCACAGGAGACCTTATTATATCCATTTAATTGCACACCAAAGAATCACACCAATCCCTAAGATGTAATGGAAATTCAGCCTTTAATATTGCCGTATACCACACTCCTGAACTTAGAGTTTACCAATGGATTTATTTAAGTAGATAATTCCAAAACAATATGGAAATTTGGTGATAGGAAAAAATATGTATGTGTGTGTATGTATACATATGTACAGTGCCCTAACATACGAGATTTTTGAGATACAAGCCGTCGAGCGAGCAATTTTTGCTTTGAAATACGAGCAACATTTGAGATAGGAGTAATCGTGCAGATTGGCCGGCTGCACACGACCCACCAGTTTACTGCGACTCAAGCGTCTCATAGTTTCCCACGCCTCAAGGTTACAGAACGAATTAAACTCGTATCTCGAGGTACCACTGTATATGTATATGTATATATGATATTAATGTTATATATTTAAACCAAACAATTGTGGAACTACTAGAGGCCCGGTGCACAAAATTTCATGCACTGGGAGGTTGGGGGTCCCTCAGCTCGGCCTGTGGCCTCTCATAGTCCAGGGCCCTTCAGGGATGTCCACCTGCTGGCTAAATATATGACCAAAAAAAAATGTGTCTGCAAGTCTTCCAAGAGTCACTTTTGTGGCCACTCTTCATTCATTTTAAATATCTTTTATGCTCCCTTTGTAAGTAACGACTGTTCTTTGTGTCTGCACCGGCTGTTTTGTCTAATCAGCCTTCTCGGACAAGTGGACAGAAAACATTTGTGAATAGCCCGGGATAATAGCTGTCAGGAGTCGTGGCAAATGCCTTTCTCACCTAGTTTATGCAGCCGTGCAAGAAATTAGATCTGCATGTCAGACTGCGAGCATCTCATTTTGAGACTTAACGCATGCTTTTGAAACAATACTAATTTTCTAATTAGAGTCTGTGCAGACCAGGGAGCCCTTTATGAATGAAAATCAGGCCTGGGTTGCATTCAGATGCATTCCATGTAGCAGGATTAACAATATTAGCGTGAAGGAAACTGATACCAGCTGTAGTCTTTTATAGACTTTTACAGCCAGAATTTGAAGATCACTTAAACCAAATTCCTCACTTTATAAAGAGAAGGATGGAGATGCGGAAAAGGAAATGTTCCCCTAATGTTGGCTCCTGACACAGTATTCATGCCCATTCCCAGCAAATCTGTGTTTGAATTTGTATATATTCTTCCATGGGGAGTTGATGTCAGTGTTCCATTTCACATCAATATTTATCGAGTTACTGTAATGGCATTACATTTCTTTTTTTAAAATATGTTTTTATTGATTTCAGAGAGAGGAAGGGAGAGGGAGGGAGAGAGAGAAACATCAGTGATGATAGACAATCATTCATTGACTGCCTCCTGCATGTCTCACAACCTAAGCATGTGCCCTGACCAGGAATCAAACTGTGACCTCTGGTTCATAGGTCAAAGTTCAACCGCTGAGCTATCCTGGCTGGGCAGCATCACATATTTTTGATGTTCTTGTTTTGAAGCTGCAATATTGTTGTTTTTTTATTAACTCATTGCTTTCATTTCAGACTTTTTTATTTCAGTGATTTTCCTCCAATTTAACAAAATGGATTTATTACTAAATGGTGAACTGGAGATTGAATGCAAAATTTACTTTTATACCATTTGTATTTTTTTTTGATAGGCTTAAAGGCTTGGGTATTATATTACAAAAAGGGAAAAGGCATGTCAGAATAGTCAGGCTCTGTATATTTCTCTAACTAATTCTAGGTGAAAGGGTTACTTACGAATTAACTAAGCCCTACAAACAGCATTTTACAGTGAGACAATTTAGACTCTATTAATTTAAGCCAGGAGTCACACATTCACATATTTACATGATATAGAGAGGGACTCTGGCATAATACAATGGGTAAACTATGTACATTTCAACCAAACTTAGCCGATTTCACATTCCAATTAAAAAATGTGAGTAATCACTAAGGTACCATTGGAAGGCAGTGTGCCAAAATGGCTTCCTGATTTTGACCCTGATTCACATCCAGTGTCTGATTGTTGTTGGTATCACTGGACATAGAATTGACCTCCAGGCCAATTGGCTGTGAGGATCAGCTGTGTCTAAGATAGGAGAACTTCTGTGCTGGAGACATCTTTATGGGGCAAGACTTGCTTTAGTGGGGCTTTGGTGCTCACTGAGTCTGCCCCCTGAGTGTGTCCCTTTTGGATCTGAGGGGTTGTAATCTGGATGGTCTCACTCTGACTCCTGGGTACACTGGCTCTTGGATCTCCAAGGAGGAGCTAATTTAGCCTCTGCCTGAGGCCACCCAGCAAGACTTATGGAGAGATCTGCAGATTCCTCTTCTTTGTTTGGATTTTGGAGGTGCCCAAATGAGGCCAAGCTATGAAGCAATGCAAGCTATTATAGGGCCTTGGGCCTTCTTTTGGATGTTCTGGGTCTCACTGACTCAGCTGCAGTTTGTTAGGTAAGTTTAGAATTTAAAGGACCAGGCCATTCATATGCAAAAGAACTCTATGCTGAGCTATGATAGAGAAGAGTCTTAGGGTGGAGCAATCAGCAATAGTTTTGTAGTCGGGATCTCAGGGAGGAGCAAACAGCAATGACTTCCTGTCAGCCCTTCCCTAAGAGGCCCCCAGGTATCAGTGTCCTGTGGTAATCCTTGCAAGCACCTCTGAGAGAAAGCCACCCTCGAGTTTTACCTGCTGCCAGACAAGTCCACTTTCTCCCCATATGAGTCTGGGTCCCCAGAGTCTCACTGGGAACTGGAGTTCAGAGCAGTCGGGAACTTTTGTCTCCCTCCTGATTGATAAAGCCAGCCGAGTACTCAGTTGCCAGCCCTCTCCATACCTCTGTCTTCTGCAGCTCATCTGAGTCTCATTGTGCTTTTCTCTTTCCTTGTAGTTGTATAATTTCCACTCAGCAGCCTTCCTGTGGTTCTGGATGATGTTTGTTTTGTCTTTTGGTTGTAGTTTCGATATTGATGTGCAAGATAGCAGTTTAGGTGTTTACCTACGCCGCCATTTTGGTTTCTCCCTCTTGGAGCCTTTCTTTAACACTAGCTTGGCCCAGGGCTATTTCAGAAGGGGCAGACTAAAGCGATTGGTAAAAGCAATGTCATCATTTCCACCTGATTTTTCACCAATGCCTGATCTAAAACTTTTAGATCCTTCCCTGGTAGACACCAATGAAATTTTGGCTATTATTTTGTGCTGTCTTTTTTTTTTTTTTTTCTTTTTGTCAAATAGCCACAGGTTAGTTTTGATGTTATTTAATGACTTGCACCCAAACTGTAATGAAAGATACTTTTATGAGAAGGAACCAGGATACCCCAAAGACACGCCATGCTTTCCTTCTTGTATGAGAAAAGCTGTTTGAACAGCTCTTATCCCAGAACTAATCTGTGATCTCCCAGGTTTCCAGAGAAAGCATCAAAACCCAAAGAAGAAAGTGTTTATAAACTGGGCTTTTGCAGAGGGAATTTGTAAGATCTTATAACTCAAAGGAGGCGGGAAGAAAACAGCCTCGCCTTCGCGGAGAGAAATTCACCGTATTCTTGGGAGAGCATTCATTGGCAGTTGAAAGTGAAATCTATGTGTGTGTTGTCATGTGAACTGTTTAGTGTAGTCAAGCAATAGTGTTTCTTTTATGTTTTTGAACTTGAGCTATAAATGAACAAACCTTATTGAAATCCTAGTCAGGGAAATCCCCAGTTATTGAAACTAACTGAGTATTGGCTGTATGAAAACAAAAATGCCACAGTGAGCAAGAGACTTATTGGTACCCAATAAGTCACATGGCAGAAAGGAAAGGCAGAAGAGTCTCCTTACTGGATGTACCAGGTTACGCTGATACCTTTCCCACAATAAAATTACAGTTGCAGACACTCCGCTTACTCTTTTCTCTACTTTCTACCAAGAATCAACGACTACAGTTTCTGTAAAGTTTTGCCGTTGATAAAGCTCCTTCATATATTCTGGGATAGCTTTTCCTACCAACTACCATTCCTACCTTACAACTGAAAAGGAAAAAGAAGATCATGAAAGTGGGAGAATAAAAAAGATTTTTCCCTGGTGCCTAAGGATCCAGAATCAGAAATGTGTCAGCGATGCTCACCGTTTCCTGGAAAAGCAAAGCTCGTTAGTGTCAAAGTTAGAAGTGTTATTAATGTTTTTCTGGTCCCCAAACTGGTATCCTTGCTGTGATTCGGTCAGTAAACCTTCATTGAACATTTTTGTAAGACAGTCTCTATCTTGGTTGCTGAGGCTATGAAGGTAAAAATTGGACATGGTTCTTGATTCCAAGGATCTCCAGTCCAGAGGGGAAGACAGTCGAATGTGCCAGCTGTTGCAGTATCTAATATGCTGAGTGCGCTGAGAGATCCAGGTTCAGGAAGTCAGCGAGTAGAGAGAAGACGCGGCTGGCACAGACTCGGGGAGTAGTGACCTCTTTGGAGGGGAACCCTGGTTGTCTAAGATGTGAAGGGCATATTGATATTGTCTAAAAGGAGCCAGATTCAGCCGCGACTGGTTTGGCTCGGTGGATAGAGCGTCGGCTTGTGGACTGAAAGGTCCCAGGTTCGATTCCAGTCAGGGGCATGTACCTTGCTTGCGGGCACATCTCCAGTGTGGGGCATGCAGGAGGCGGCTGATTGATGTCTCTCTCTCATCCATGTTTCTGACTTTCTGTCTCTCTCCCTTCCTCTCTGTAAAAAATATCAATAAAATATATTTAAAAAAAATAAAAGGAGCCAGATTCAGAAAGGCCTTCGGAACAGCAGGGAGTGCGTGTGGGAGGACCCAGAGGTGAGAAAGAATGTGAACAAGAAACAGAGTGAGTGAGTATGTCAACCTGGCGACCCGGGTGAAATCCAATCTCCCTGCAGCAGGGACCGGGGAGCACAGGGCGCTGAGAGCTGGGGCGGAGACATTGGCAGGGGGCTTGTTTGCTGTTCTTCTCTTCCCGGCACATTGGGTTACTTCGCTGAGCACATGAGCCAGGCGCCCCACGTTTCTCATTAGCGCAAAGCCCTGCTGTTCTCGATGCCTGAACGCAGCCAGAGCTGCTCATGGGCCTCCCTTTGACCTTTGGCCTTTGGGGGAAAGGCAGTCAGAGCCTTGAAGTCTGTCAGGGGAGGCGTCTACTTTGACCCACTGAGAATCACCGTGAGTGAGGCCTGGGCACTTGCCGAAACAAATCCCTCTGCCCACAGGGAATAGCTCTCTGGAAGGTATTAGCGCTCATCTGCTTGGCAAGAGTCTTTAGGCGTTAGATCCTGGATTTTATAAGAAAATTAGAGGCCTGGTGCACGACATCCATGGACTGGGGTGGGGAGATCTCTCAGCCCAGCCTGTGCCCTCTCTCAGTCTGGGACATGGGGAGCTATCAATAAATTAGGAGATCCTGGTTGCTCAGTATTAGGTACAGTCATGGTAATCCACTTCTGGGCTTATTTGAGACAAGCTTGTATTATGAAAGGGATATACTTCTTTTTCTTTTAATATTTTATTGATTTTTTACAGAGAGGAAGGGAGAAAGACAGAAAGTCAGAAATGTAGATGAGAGAGAGACATCAATCAGCTGCCTCCAGCACGCCCCACAGGGGAGATGTGCCCGTAAGCAAGGTACATACCCCCTACCAGAATCGAACCTGGGACCTTTCAGTCCGCAAGCTGACACTCTATCCACTGAGCCAAACCGGTCTCAGCAAAAGGGATATACTTTCTAATATTTCTGTGCCCTAATTTAAAACTCACATTTTCTAATCCTCTCAGCTAGGCTTAAGCAGACACAGTAATCTGGCTGATTATATACAAGGTAGAGCTCTATATATTACCTTAAGTCTGTTCTCTCTCTGAGTTCCCAAGATTTCTACAGGCACCTGTGCAAACCACCTTTGGCAATTACCTAGTTCCTATGAAGTGGAAACTACATTGGGTTATAATGTTTAAGGCAGTTATTGAAACACTTTTGTGGATAGCCATTATGGAATGTGAGGGACACAAGAAATTCCAAGGGTAAACCATTTATTTCAGGAAATATTTTCACCTAAGATCAGGGAGACTCCCTTCTTGTCAGGCCACAGATCAGTTAATATCCTATATAATAAAAGGCTAATATGAAAATCAACCGAACTCGGAACGAGCGGTCACTATGACGCACACTGACCACCAGGGGAGGACGCTCAACACAGGAGCTTCACCTGATGCTCAGTGCACTTCCAGCGGAGGAGGACCACTCAGCCAGAAGCCAGGCTCACACACAGCTGGTGAGCAAAGCTGTGGTTACAGGAACCTCTCCTGCCTCTGCCGGCAGCACCAAGGACCCCTCGAGGGACGTCTGCCTGCCGGCTTAGGCCCACTCCCTGTGTCCTGAACTGAAAGAAGGCACAGGCTGGGCTGAGGGACCTCCCCCCTCGCCAGTGCACGGATGTCGTGCACCAGGCTTCTAGTTTTCTTATAAAATGCAGTCAATAAAAGTTTCAGTTCTTTACATCAAATGTTCAAGTTTTAAAAAAGTGCATTTTATTTGTCTTCTGTTTAAAAAATAGTAAAAGTAAGATTTCATTTGTAGTAGTTTCATTTTCTGGTCAGATCCTCTTTAAACTTAAGGGGTGCTATGGGTTGGCTTGGTGCTATCCCTCAAAAAGGTACTTTGGAGTCTAACTCTTAAATCCTCAGCATGTGATCGTATTTGGAAATAGGGTTATAGCAGATATCATTAGTTAAGATGAGATAATACTGGAGTGAGGTAGGCCTTAACCCCAGTATAAATGGCCATTATAGACTGAATGTTTGTGTCCCCTCCAAAATTCATGGGTTGCAATCCTTATCCCAGCATGATGGAATTAGGACGTGAGGTCTTGAGATGGTGTAGGTCATGAGGACAGAGCTCTCATGAAAGATTCAGGGCCTAGCTGAGACCCGTTTGGCTCAGTGGATAGAGCGTCGGCCTGTGGACTGAAAGGTCCCAGGTTCGATTCTGGTTGGGAGCGTGTACCCTGCTTGCAGGCACATCTCCACTGTGGGGTGTGCAGGAGGCGGCTGATCGATGTCTCTCTCTCGTCAATGTTTCTGACTTTCTATCCCTCTCCCTTCCTCTCTGTAGAAAATGAATAAAATATATTTTTTTTAAAAAAAGAGAGAGAGAGACAGATAAGCTTTCTGCAGCTTTCTGCTCTCCACCAGGTGAGCATACAAGGATAATGGAGCCACATTCAAGGTAAGAAGCAGGATCTCACCAGATACCAGCTCTGCCATGATCTTGATCTTGAACTCCTAGCCTCCTAAACTGTGATACATCAAGGCCTGTGGTTTAAGTCACCCCGTCTGTGGGCTTCTTATTGTTGCTGTTACAGCAGTGTGAGCTGGCTGAGACAAGAGCATATGTTTTCAAAGGATGAGGCTAAGGGTGCTAGCATTATTAAGTTTATGATTGGAGAGTTTTTAATGTTGAGCTTTACAATTTGTATGTTTTCTCTCCCAATTATTGTTTTCCTTTTTATTAAATCTTGCTTGAAATATGGAAATTAGGAGAAGAGCATCGTTGAGTGATTATGATGCCGCCTTCATGCATCATACAATGGAGAATTTGAAATCAGAAAGCATTAGTTTGAATCCAATTCTGGTATTTTCTAAGTGTGTGTCCTTGGGAAGGTTAACCTTTGTGTGTCTGATTTTTCTGTATGTGCCTAAGTTTGATAGAATAAAAACTTGGTTAAGTGGAATCCAAATTCCTAGTACTGGATCCAATTTCTCAGTTCTGCCTGGGGTAAGTAGTAATAACCAGAAGCAGCCGGATATAGCACTGACCTTTATTACAGAGAAGAGCTATGAAAACTATCTTCTATTGCAAGGAAGGCAGACATTAGGAAGGGTCAAAATCAAAGGGTACTTAAGGGCAGTAAAATTGTTCTCTGGCAAAGAAAACCCTGTGTTTTAAGACATAACATTTATTTCCTTTAAAAAGTGGGACGATAATGACACAGTAGGAAACATACTTTTTCACATATTTTTCATCCACCAGCGATGCATATCGTTCGGACAGGTTTACTGTTTCTTTGTCTTTCATGACACTACTATTCCCTAGTATCCTATCTATCCACTGAGTCTCGGTTGCTCCTTTTGTATGCTTGAGAGTTTGTTTTCCTTTAACTGGCCAGTGTATGGTAGAGTTCCTTAGACCTCAACTGTATCTTATTCTCATCCTATGGAAAACCTCACTTTTAACCACAGCTTTCATCATCACCAGATGTCAGGAACTTAAATATAAAACCCTAATCCATGCCCTTATGTTAGAGTCTCAGATCTGGGGGTCCAATTGTCTCGATTTAAATGCCTCAGAGTCACCTCAAATTCAACATGTCCAAAGACAAAAACTTGGTTGTCATATGTATTCCCTCAATATCATGCACCTTTCTTTTATAGTACTTGTTAGAGGTTTAATTTTATACTTATTTTTCTTCTGATTTTTTTTTTTTAATAATGCCTGACTCCCTTGTGCAACTGTCAGCTCTGGAGGATCTAGCACAATGCATGCGTGATTGTGAATTGAACGCATTATTATATTATAGTGTATAAGTGAAAAAGAAAAAAGTTGAAAAGATGACATGTAAATTTTATTTAAACCAGCCTTCTAAATCTTGGGAAGAAAATGAGCCGTCTTTAATTGCTACAAATCAAACCAGAAGTTGACCCTTCTTACAGCTTAATGAATGGAGTGAATAGTTATGCAAATAAATAGAACTTAATTTTCAGAAGCAGAGCTGGGTAGAATTTCGTAAAGAACATTCTTATTGAAAAAGTTGTCATTAAAGACAAGAGCAGTGACTTTTAAGCTGCAGTTGAAGTGGGGTATTTGAAGCATTTCTAGACATCAAATTTAAGAGTCTTCTAGAGAGGGTTTCTGGGAAATTGGTCTTCCCCTGTGTCTCAGAGGTAACTTGAGACTTGGCATGCTTTTTCACTGTGTGCCTTGGTAGAACAGAGAAAGTTGAGATGCAAGTAAAATACCACTTCAAGTGTTCAGGTATTAGGTACTTAACTTATAAGACTTCTTTTTGAGAACACTAAGTTGTATGGGGGATTATATTAGTGAAATATGAATCTATCACCTGTCATTTGTGGTTCAAATTCCATTTGTGTAGGAAATAAGTGGAATATAGTTAATGGACTGATATGATATTTTAAAGGGTGTATGTGAAACATATTGGAGGTTTGCATCCAAATCCCTGAAACTATATACCACCAGTTTAATGGATATTATGGCCACCAACACAATTTGATATGAATTAATTTTATGTTATGCTATGTTCATATTCTTTTAATATTATTTTTTTAGCCTAATGGATTAATGAATAGCATAATAATAGTCTTAGTATTTCAAGACTATTAGAGGGGAAAACAGTTGGGAGTTGGGTAAAAAGGTAGAGGAATTAAGCAGAAAGAAAAAAATCATAGACAAACAATAAATAGTATGGTGATTATCTGAGGGAAAGGGGGCGGGAGAAGGCAGAAGAGGGCAAAGGGAGGATGAATGGGTGATGGAAGGAGATTTAAATTTGGATGGTGAACACGTGATACAATATACAGGATGGCCTGATCAGAGTGGTTCAGTGGTTGAGCATCAGCCTATGAACCAAGAAATTTGATTCCCAGTCAGGGCAGAAGCCTGGGTTGCTGGCTCAATCCCTAGTGGGGGATGTACAGGAGGTAGCCAGTCCCTTATTCTCTCTCATTATTGATTTTTTTTCTCTCTCTCTGCCTCCTCCTCTGAAATCAATAAAAAATATATGGATGATATATTATAGAACTGTTCACCTGAAACCTATATAATTTTACTAACTAATGTCACCACAACAAATTCAATTAACAAATCAAGAATAGATCAAATTCAACTGCCCACCAATAGGGAATTGTGCCCAGATAGTGAG
This sequence comes from Lasiurus borealis, assembly GCA_004026805.1. NCBI lineage: Eukaryota > Metazoa > Chordata > Mammalia > Chiroptera > Vespertilionidae > Lasiurus > Lasiurus borealis. The sequence continues at coordinate 75,194 of PVJN01000607.1, read as the reverse complement.
CAATCTACAGCTATGAAAACATCCCAGAAATCTGTCTGTGAACTCTCATGAAAAATTTCCCAACTAGAGAGAGAAACCAAGATGGCGGCATAGGTAAACACCTAAATTGCTGCCTCACACAACAATTACAAAACTACAACTAAAAGACAAAACAGACATCATCCAGAACCACAGGAAGGCAGGCTGGGTGGAAATTCTACAACTAGAAGGAAAGAGAAAAGCACACTGAGACTCAGAGACACTGTAGGAAGTAGAGGTACTGAGACGTACACAGAGAGGACTGGCAACTAAGTGTGCAGCTGGCACTCTCAAGTGCAAGGGAGACAAAAGCTACCCGACTGTGCTGAACTCCAGTTCCAAGAGAGATTCTGGGGACCCAGACTCATATGAGGAGAAACTGGATTATCTAGCAGCAGGCAGAAATCGAGGGGGCCTTTCTCTCAGGGGTGCTTGCAGAGATTACAATAGGGCACAGACATAGGTACCTATTAGGGCAGGGTTGATGGGAAACCAATGCTGTCTGCTCTGCCTTGAGATTCCACCCCATCCAAGGTGAGCACAAAGGGCTTTTGCAAATTTTGTCTCATAAGGGTGTCTCCAGCACAGAAGTTCTCCCAACATAGACACAGCAGATCCTAGCAGCCAGTTGGCCTGGAAGTCAATTCCTCCCAGTGATACCAACAACAATCAAGGCTTAACTACAACAAAACTGTGCACACAGCCTACAAAGGGGTGCACCAAGAGTGTCCACATGAGGTAACTGGGGAGGCTGAGCCACTGGGCTCTATAGGACACTTAGCACACAAAGTTACTCTACCAACTCAGGGAGGCAGTGAAAAAGCGGAAACAAAGAAACAGATCACAGAGGAAAGAAATGGAGAAAAGCAAATGGCTGGATGTAAAGTTCAAAACCATGGTTATAAAGTTTTCAATAATTTTCTAGAAAAGGCAAATAAGTTTAGTGAGGCCATCGAGGATATTAAAAAGGACCAACTAGAAATTAAGCATACACTGACTGAAATAAAAAAATATTATACAGAGATCTAATAGCAGACTGGAGGATTGCAAAAATCAAGTCAAAGATTTGAAATACAAAGAAGCAAAACAAACAAACAAAAAACAACAACACTCAACCAGAAAAGAAAAAAGAATCCAAAAATATGAAGATAGTGTAAGGAGCCTCTGGGACAACTTTAAGCATACCAGCATCAGAATTATGGGAGTTCCAGAAGAAGAGAGAGATCAAGATACTGAAAACCTATTTGAAGAAATAGTGACAGAAAACTTCCCCCACCTGGTGAAAGAAATAGACTTGAAAGTCCAGGAAGTGCAGAAACCCCCAAACAAAAGGAATCCAAAGAGGGTCACACTAAGATACATCATAATTAAAATGCTAAGAGCAAAAGACAAAGAGGGAATATTAAAAGTAGCAAGAGGAAAAGACTTAGTTACCTACAAGGGAGCACCCATACGACTGTAGCCTGATTTCTCAACAGAAATGATGCATGCCAGAGGGGAGTGGCAAGAAATATTCAAAGTGATGAATAGCAAGAACCTACAACCAAGAGTGCTTTACCCAGCAAAGCTATCATTCAGAATTAAAGGGCAGATAAAGAGCTTCACAGAGAAGAAAAAGCTAAAGGAGTTCATTACCACCAAACCAGTATTATATGAAATGCTGAGAGGTATTCTTTAAGAAAAAGAAGAAGAAAAAGGTAAAAATAAAAATTATGAACAACAAATACATATCTATCAACAAGTGAATCTAAAAGTCAAGTGAATAAAAAATCTGAATGAACAGAATAAGCTGGTGAATATAATAGAATCAGGGGCATAGAAAGGGAGTGGACTGACCCTTCTCAGGGGGAAAGGGGTATGGAGGGTGTGGGAAGAGATTGGACAAAAATTCTACACCTATGGATTAGGACAGTGGGGGCGAGGGGTAAGGGCAGAGGGAGGGTTGGGAATCGGGTTGAAGGGAACTATGAGGGAAAAAAGAGGAACAATTGTAATAATCTGAACAATAAATACTTATTAAATTAAAAAAAAAGAAAATTTCCCAACTATATTAAGTGGAAAAAGGAAGATATGAAACAGTATTATAAAATGTTATCTTTGGTTTTGAAAACAAGGTGGGCATAAGACTATGTCTGAATTTGTTTGTATATGTGTCAGAAACCATGGAAGTAGCTATTAGATATTCCTTACCTGTGGGAGGAGGGGGCACGCACTGAGCAGTTGGGGTAACTTTGCTGCCTATTTGTCCATTTAGTGACAAAAAGAAAATGAACCATATTTATATGAAAGAGAAACCAACAAATTAAACAAGCAAAAAACAGAAACTGGGAATTACTAGATACCATTTTTCACACCCCAAAATTGTGAGTCAGATTCTTTTGACATCACCAGATTTTTAAGTATTGTCAACAAATTCAAGTTAAGTAACATTCTGCAGATTTTCCAAAGAATATCTATGGACCACTCCTATCTCTGTGGACCATGGAGAGGCCTCTGATTGAATACATTTCTCTTTCCAATTGAGTCTAAAGGGTGGCAGGACTCGGAATGCATGTAGAGGGCAGACCGAGGCAGGATTTTAATCTTCCTCATCTGCAGGTGGCATAATGTGGACCAGCAGCTCCACTGGAATTCGTTGGCAGAGTTATCCTAGCAAAGAAAAACAAAATAAAGCAGCCGCAAAAAAAGAAAACAAAAAATAATACCCAGGGTATCAAAGATGGGATCAGCAGGGACCTGTGTAACTGATCAGCTACCCGCGGTCCTCGGGATGAAGGGAGGCTGAGAAAACTTACTCGTTCTGTTCCCCTGAAGTATGAGAATGTAGGTAGTAAAAGCCCAAACTGTGTTTATATCCACTCCTTACTGTGTTTGGTGATTTTAATATCCTGCCGTAATTGTTTCTCCGTTTTCTAGGTTTAAATGTTGCTGAAATATAGGGGACTATGAGCATTATCCACGATAGGAAAAAGGACTGAAGAAAGGTGAAATGTGAAAAATTTAGCTCTTAGAGTTATGTTGTCTGGTAGCATCGCCAATAGATTCCTTTGCTTTTATACCCATGATGAAGCTGTGGTTTGAAGTAGCCACAAGCCACATGTAGCTATTGAGCGCTTGGAATGTGGCCAGTCCAAATTGAGATGTGCTGTGAGTGTAGGTGCATATAGATTTCACAGATGCCTTACAAAAAACCCCAGAGAAGGTAAAAATATCATTAATATTTTCACGACGATTATATTTTGATATAAGAATATTTTGCATGCATAGCGTTAAATAAAACCTAGTATGAAAATTATTTTTATCAGTTGGCTTTTATTATTTTTCATGGCATGACAACATTTAAAATTGCAGGTGAGCCCTGTATTTGTGGCTCATGTTTATTTTGTTTGAACCACACTGCATCAAAAATGTGAGTTTCTTGCTAATGTTTTGCTTTAGAGGTGAATAAGATAATGTCATGTAGACCACAGCAGTGTTTATTTTTCAGAAATTAGGCAAATAATATGACCTCGTGAACATGCCTTTTACATGCTAGGTATTTCTTGCAAATATTTGTCCCAAGTACTTTGGGTTAAATGCAAGAACATGAAGCATCTGATGAATGCCTGTCAAAACAATCTTCACTTAGATGAAAAAGCATAATTCTAAATCGTCGCAAAAATTATAGTTTACACGCTGAATTAGCCATTGTAATCTGCATAGTATACTTTCAATAATGAGTCTGCATGTAATAACTAGTCCAGATGTAGCATTTGGATGATCAGTAAGCTTTTAGATCAATTTATTATGAATAAAAGAGGCATTAATCTCTTCCCCACACAATGTAATTTGCATTCTCTTTCTAGAAATCTTAAAAGCCCTATAGAGGAAACTGTAATGGACATTAAACCAATTCAAAGCAGTAAGCACTTCGTTTCCTCCTGTAACACGGTTGTCTTTGGAATATAAATGGAGGCATTAATTTGGAAGGAAAGTATAAATTTTTGCTTGGTGATACAGGGAATATTCGAGTTTATGCTCTTCAGGCAAATGAAGAATCATTCATCAGAAAATTATTGTTTCCAACAAGAAATTCAAACATTGTCCATTTGAATTTAAATTATAGGAAGGATTGTTATATCCATTGAGGAAGACAGGAGTTTAAATGTATAACATTAGTAAACCATGAATAATATCTCTAGCATAAATATGTGTTGATGTGTGTGTGTGTGTGTGTGTGTAATTGTTATGATTCAATGGTATTTGTTAAATGTCCTTTATGTGCATTAGATTGTTTTAAAATAAGAGAATTATAAACTTTTAGGACTGGCATGAAAATGACTTGCAGCCCAGTCTTCTGCCCAAAGCAGGTAGTCCACACTGAAATCACGTTCAGAGGACTACTACCTGCAGCTTCTGCTTCAGATCTCTAGCAATTAGGAGTTCAAAACCACATAAAGCACATTCGCATGTTCCCACTTCTTGAGACTTTTAGCCATTTCTTTCCAGTTTCAATTTTTCTCCCCTAAAAATTGTATGTGTGGGGAGTGTCTCTTGCTGCTAGGTATTCTTCCTTTCTAGCAGCTCATGGGCACACTCAATACACACTTTTGGATGAATAATATTAAAGTATCACAGAAATTCATTCTCTTCCATATCACCCTACCTATTCAACTAATGTAATATTCTGCTTTGTTGTGCAATATTCTACTGGCTTGAGAAGGGCTTATAATATGAGCTGGCATGGTAGGTAAGCATTTGGGTATGGAGTAGAGGGTATTACATTAAAATCTTCCAGCGTTTACATTGCGTTCATGGACCTGGATCAAATTATTCAACTTCACTCAGAAAAATCTCTGCTTTTAGATACTCCATGCATTGGCACCTAGAGTCAGACATTGTTTAGTATAAGACTTGTTATAATTTTAAGTATTTGGAAGGTAATAATCCACACTATTCAGTTTACCAAAATAACCAACTCCAAAAGATCTATAGAAGGTAAACAAAAAGACAAACTATGTACTCTCAGGAAGCTTGTCATTAGCTGAGAAGGTAAAAGAAGAAACAGTCGTACTTCAAGATACGAGTGCCCTAACATATGAGATTTTTGAGATATGAGCCATCGAGTGAGCGATTTTTGCTTTGAAATACGAGCAACATTTGAGATAGGAGTAATCACGTGGATTGGCCAGCTGCACACAACCCACCAGTTTACCACAACTCCAGCATCTCATAGTTTCCCACGCCTCAAGGTTATGGAGCGAATTAAACTCGTATCTCGAGGTACCACTGTATTCACTTGGAAGAATGACTGATTGGCTTGTAGCAGAGGATGTTAGAGAGGCAGGGAGGATCGTGGTTAAGAGATGGGCTCTGGCGCTGGGCTGCCTGAGTTCATGCCCCCATTCCATCACTTGCTACCTGTATGTCTGGGGCAAACCACTTAATTGCATTGAGCCTCATCTGTAAAATGGGGGTCATAAAAGTAAGGTATTGTGAGAATGAAATAACATAATATATGTGATGTTTGAACAGTGCCGGTTGTGTAGTAGGCACTCACTAGTATATATCACAAACACACATTTGTAAACACCTACACAGGGATAGAGGGAAAATAATTTTAAGCAGTGAAGAGCATGTATAAAGGAAGTAAACATTCCAAGCATACTTAATAAATGGTCCAGATCCCTGTGGATAGCCACTGTATTAATGTCAATCTTGAGGCAGCCCTCTATGCTTTGATGCATTCCAGACACACTTGTTCCCATATACAGTGGTACCTCGAGATACGAGTGCCCTAACATACGAGATTTTTGAGATATGAGCCATTGAGTGAGCGATTTTTGCTTTGAAATACAAGCAACATTTGAGATAGGAGTAATCGTGTGGATCAGCCGGCTGCACATGACCCACCAGTTTACTGCGACTCGAGTGTCTCATAGTTTCCCACACCTCAAAGTTATGGAACGAATTAAACTCGTATCTCAAGGTACCACTATAATATACTAGAGACCCAGTGCACGAAGATTCATGCAAGAATGGGCCTTCCTTCCCTTGGCTGCCAGCACCACCTTCAATCCAGCATGAGCTGCCTTTTCCCTCCTGCACTGAGCCACCTTTCTGCCTTCCCACACTGCCTAGAGGCCCAGAACAGCCAGTGGCATGTCGAACACTTCCGTTGTCACCATCTTTGTTGGGTTAATTTGCATACTCACTCCTGATTGGCTGGTGGGTGTCACAAAGGTACAGTCAATTTGCATCTTACTCTTTTATTAGTGTAGCTAAGCAAGAAATGGATGTTTTCTAAAGATACTCTGGCAAAATTTAGGAGGGTTCATGATACATCACAGAACCAAATATCATGAATCTCTCTTTGAGCCACTCTGTCATTTTCTTAAAATTTCTTTTCAGATGCTAACCACCTTCTCTCTAACCATCCACTCTTCCCCAAGACTAACCCTCCATAGTTTCTCTAGCAATGCTGCTTCTATCGTTATCCTCCTCATAGACTCCAGCATCCTGCCCCAACCCAGAGCCCCAATACCCTCACTATTCGTAGCTCCACACTCACCATCTTGCTCAGCAATGAAAGATCTCTCCCAAGAACTCCTCTCTTTGGACAACAAGGAGGCTGCTAGAACATTCATTCCCTATGAAAAGCAAGTAAGTGGAGGAAAGCTTGATCCCACCCATCAAGCAATGTCAGAAGGACCGATGTTGCGTAAGCATACCTGACAAAGATGATTGGACTTTCTTTAGCAGGGACAAGAAACTACAGCAAGAGTTTGGGTTAGGGAGATAAGGGAATAAGCACCGTGTTTCTGAAGAGACCTGAATGTCTGTGATTTGACCTTGAGAAAATTACTCTTTGTTTGAATTTATTGATTCCTCTTCCCAATGTGGCGACAGGTTTGAGTTCAAAGGTGACTTATTCTTTCCAGATCAGAAATTCCAACTATTCAGTACAGCACACCAGATGTCACGCTATTCATTAGAGCCAGAGCTGAGATAACATGTCTAAGTCTCGGGAGCCTGGAGGGCCCAGAGAACATGCTCCAGAGTGAAAGTCTTTCATGTCTGAACTGACATGTTCATGAGCAGCTAGAGTGACGAGGATCTTCATGATGTTTCCCTCATGGTGTGCCAATCAAGGTCGAATTCAATCTGTTGCTCTTTAATGCAAGACTTGAATGCGGATTTTCTCCTTTCTTTGGAGTTTGACCTTTGTCTGACTGTCTTCTTTGCAAGCATTCTTGCCTTTCTGGGGAAGAAACCTGGGACAAAGAAGAGCATGCATGAGTACCTTCTCTATGCTGAGTCAGGTCCACACACATATAAACATACCTCGGGGATAAATGAGTGTGACAAGTCACTCGGGCAGAATTTGGAGAATGGTGTAACATCTGGTGTGCTGTTGAAATACTTTTTCGAATTCCCGGAGAAATGGCTGACTCCAAGTCTAGGAATGCTCATTTGGATGATTTAACCATTTTTTAAAATATAGGGAGGTAATTACTGTAAAAGTCTATATAAGACAAGGTGTCCCCCAAAGATGCATACACACTTTGAATGTTTATAAAGTTAGTGTTTATTAACCTACAGTTCATTTTCAAAATTTAATAGAATCTACAGAAATGAATGATATTTTTGGCCATCCCTGTTTTCAAACTGATCACCATTCTGGTCCAGGCATAGCTGAGAACGCGAAGCAATGAAATTGTAAACATCAAGTGTCCTTTTGTTCAGTATTTGTGCGCTCTCAATTTCTCAACTGTTGCTGGTTTTGTACTATAAAGTTTATCTTTTATGTATCCCCATTAAAAAAAAAAAACTCTAGTGGCGTGTTGGGCTAAATTTTCTTTGTTCAAAGCTTAGTCTGGCTTCACCTATTATTTCAAATCGGTTAAAACTGAAAAGGAGTAAAAATTAGGTGAGTTATCAGCTATTAAAGTATGTATCCATATTTTGGAGACATCCTCTAGTTAGAGAAAGATGAGAAGAGAAAGAGGATATGAGAGGGATGGGGCTATGGAAGGGAGTCTTCAAAGAGGGAGCAGATGGGAATATCTTGTCCTGGTGGTTTCCCTGTGATAATAATTAAGCCACATCTTTTATTTATGTGATGATCTGAATTTATTTCTCAATTTTATAATGGAATGATTCCTCAGGATCTTAATGCTGTAGGTGGGATTCAAACCCGATGATGACCCTACAAGAACTCAGAAGGCCTGTGCCATCCCCTGCAGTCAAAAGCTGTGGCTCATTCCTGTCAACTCTGGCCAATGGCAATTCAGGAAAATCTCGGGGAGGCTCTCTCTCATCTACTGCAATTTCTGATTTGATTTCAGAGATGCAACCTAAAAAGGAATCCTGCAAAGAATGAGTAGTAAGTCTACGAAATTATGCACCTTGTGAATTAAGCACATTGTTGAAAAGAAACCAAAAATGCCATCTGCTACACATTGCTTTTTTAGTAAAATGACAAATAATATTCAATCATACCTCAGTGCCATTGGTCCTCGTTGGCCTAACCAGTTAAACTTTCTCTTTCCATTTTGCTGGGTCTTTGTTGCTTCATGATAAAGAGATGGAAGCGGCTTACGCGCCTTTGTTCCGGGCTGTCATCTCTTTTCTTTCTCGCTAAACTCGTGCCAAGGCCTTTATTTCATGTCCACACTCGCCGGGCTAAAAGTCAAGAAGAGACTTCACATTCGGTTGCAATTCACGAGCGCCTGGCTGTTTAAAAAACATTTTTTAATGGAGGAGACCATTAATTACTAGGATTCTGATTGTAATTGCCTGCTCTCGGAATTGATGAACAAAGCCATTTTGGAAAGCAATCAATTTGAAATCTAATTTGTTGGCGAAATGAACCATATAAACAAAATGCCACTTGCAGTTTGTCTAAAATGAGATGTGCTTAACGAGCCCGTCAGCGTCCACGGTCTTCATCACCGGGGGTCGCAGCCACCTCAAATGTCACCGGTCGGGCCCAGCGCGCAGGGGGCTGAAACAGGGCACTGCCCTGAGCAGCGTGAAATGCAAACCAGATGGCTCCACAGTCCCCCCACAGGGTGACTTTGGGGGGCAGTTCTGGGGTGAAAGCACAGTGGCCCCAGGAGGAACTAAATGCAGAAACACATTTATCTGCCCCGTGTCGTGCACCCAAAATAGCTGGAGTGGTTTTAGGTGTCTCATTTCACTCACATGTATTCAGAAAACAAAACACTGAAGTGCTGAAAACTGGATTTAGGGGAAAAAAAAAAATATATATACACACATGCATGCACATGCATACATATAAAACACACATATATTACATATGTAAAACATATGCTACTTAGCAGCAGTGGTACAGTTGGAGAACTGTGTCATTGTGTGAACATCATAGAATGCACTTACACAATCTTAGATGGTATAAGCCACTACATACCTAGGCTTATTGGGTATAGCCTCTCGCTCCCACCTACAAACTATTTAATATATTCCTGTACAAAATGATATGATATTAGCTGAGACCGATTTGGCTCAGTGGATAGAGCGTCGGCTTGTGGACTCAAAGGTCCCAGGTTTGATTCCAGTTGAGGGCATGTACCTTGCTTGCGGACACATCTCCACAGTGGGGTGTGCAGGAGGCGGCTGATTGATGTCTCTCTCTCATCGATGTTTCTGACTTTCTATCTCTCTCCCTCCTCTCTGTAAAAAATCAAAAAAATATATTTTTAAAAAATGATATGATATTAAATCAAACACAAAAGTACATGGTGCCATCAAGAGACAGAGTCAACTCAAGATGTATGAGGCTGCTGCTGGCATCATACCACATACTGTTTTATAGCAACCTTGTTTTTAATACTAAGTAGAAAGGGTACGCTCTGAAATAAATGATAAAAAATATAGCACACTCACTGTATCAAGCAATAATATGATTGTTTCTTATCAAGTCCAGTTGACGCTGGAACAATATGGGTTTGAACTGCCAGAAGCCACTTATATACAGGTATTTTCTTCACGAAGTGTAGTATATGTGGTTTTTGCATCTGGAGACTCAACCAACTACTCATCCAAAGAGTATTTGTGCATTTCTTGCCTCAGATTCCCAGCTACTGATTGAAAACAGTTTTATTGATCTATTACTGATTGAACCTGCAGACACAAGGGCCTGCTGTACAGTCTAAAGTTCTACTGGATCTTGGACTGTGTGAGGTTGGCATCCCTAACCCCTGCATTGTTCAAGGGTCAGCTGTATTATGTACTGTACCTAACTGTATATTTGATACTGTTATTCATAGGCACTTCAGTAGGTTTATACTGCATCACCACAAATACATGAGTAATGTGTTGTGCTATGCCATTATGATGCCTACAGTGTCACTAAGCCATAGGGATTTTTCAATCCTTTATGATCTTACGGAACCACTGTCATTTTGCAGTTCCTTGTTGGCCAAAACATCATTATATAACTCGTGACCATATTCAGAGAGAGGGAAACAGCGATAGAGAGCTGGAAACCAAAGGTATCTGGTGGGCTGTGTTGTAGAATCAGTTCTTTTGTACCAAGTTTGACCTTGCATTCACTTGCTCTTTATTATTTAAAGGGAGATTTTCTTTAAAAAGTGCCTGATCATCTTTGATGACTTATTATCGCATGATTCCCGGACATTGTAAGTTGTTAAAATGAATAATAAAAGCATACAGCTGAGACTGGTTTGGCTCAGTGGATAGAGTGTCAGCCTGTGGACTGAAAGGTCCCAGGTTCGATTCGGGTCTGGAGCATGTACCTTGCATGCAGGCACATCTCCAGTAGGGGGCGTGCAGGAGTTGGCTGACCGATGTCTCTCTCTCATCGATGTTTCTAACTCTCTGTCTCTCTTCCTCTCTGTAAAAAAATCAATAAAATATATTAAAAATAAATAAATAAAAATAAAAGCATACAAAACCTGTGAGCATGTATGTGTTGAAATTAAACTTGTTACCTGATTATTTTAAAATTGATAGCCTGGATATTTTGGAGCTTATTTATTTATACAGTTTCATGCATCTTGCATACATAAACTAGGAATTACTTGAAAATACAGTAATCTTAGGGCACTGGCAAACTGAAATCAACATAAAGGTATGCTTTTTTATTTATACACTAGAAGCCTGGTGCACAAAATTCGAGCATGGGTAGGTTTCCTAGGTCTGGCTGGTGATGAGGGCCAATCTGTGGGGAGACTGGTAGGGTGATCAGGGAACCCCTTCTGGCACCTACTTTGACCAGCCTGGGGCCTGTGGGCTGGGGGCAGCCCCTGGGTTGAGTATTTGCCCCCTGGCATTTATTGCACGTCATAGTGACCAGTTGTTCCACTGATGGATTTGCTTATTAGGCTTTTATTATATAGGCTTACACTCATTTTCTGCCTGTTATTACAGTGGTTGAGTTTTTTCTTTTAACTCAATCTCTCCAATGTATTTGTAACTTTAGAAGTTATGTACTTTGTTTTTAACATTTTATTGTTTATCTGAATAATTTGATGTTCATATTTAATTGAAATCAAATGGAAACAGACTACTTAATATCATTATCACTCCTTGAGTGAATCTTCTTCTTCCTGAACAATACACGATTATGGAATGCTTTAACTCCAGGCACATTTTCCGTCTTACATGGTACAAATGACTAACATTTTAGTTCTGTCTCATTTATTTAATCCCCTAAATTAGATGTAGTTAACTTTGTTTTAGGCAGTCATTGTTTAAAACTTATTTGTGTGTTTACCACTTTTTATTACTCACTTAATTTTTTATATTTTGGAAATTCTTAATGGGAATCATTTACCTTCTTCCTGGTAGTACATTCTTCATGCTTTTTAGGCAGTAATCTCTCAGTTTATTTTTCCTGACTGCAAAACAATAATTTAGTTGGTACACAGTTTTAGATTTACAAATATTTTTCTCTCATCATTTCCAGTGTTGTCCTTGAGAAATCATCTATTTCTCTTCTTTTGTATGCAAACTTCGTTTTTCTGGTTGACTTAAATCATTTTTAAATGGTATTATATAAATATATTAAGAAGTGCTTAGTAGCAAAATTCTGTTTATTTCTCCTTCTGGTATTTTTCTTGTACAATTCTTTTTTTATTTTTTAATATTATTAGCAATTCTTAAAATTTCTCAGCTATGATCTCTTCCAGTATTACTTCTCTTTCACTCTTTATACTCTCATTTGGAATTTTAATTGAATGAATGTTATTTAAAAATTCCTCTGTGCTTGTCTCTCCTTCACATATTTCATATCTTTACCCTGTAGTTTCTTTAGATGTGTCTTACTTATATTTTGAATTTGACCTGTTACTTATTTAACTATTTCAAATATAGTTACTTTACATCCCAGATTTGGTAATTAGACTATTTGGAATCTTCTATGATGTTGTTACTCATGATAACTTGTTTCTCATGAATTATCAAAGTTTAGGTTGTAAACTGAAATTTATGTGAGTTTAATGTGCAGAAATCTGTACGGGTCTAGGTTAGGGACAAACTCTTCCATAGAGGATGTGTATTTCTTTCTGCCTAACAACCAGAGGCACCAGTACCTTTAGATTCCATTGAGACATTTTTGGCATGGTTTTCAAACAGTAGTGTAATTCTATTTGAAGACAAAAACTAATAATTAATCATTTTCCTTTGAGTGCCTATCTTTTGTTCCTTGCAATGTCAATGCTAATATCAACGCACATTTTCCCTGTTTCCCTTTGACAGTAGGATACTTATAAGGGGACTCCAGACTTTATAAGGGGATCTCCATCCTAACTCTACTTTGTCCAGGCCAAAGTAGTCACACACCACAATAAATCACTTAGGTTTTGTGTTTCTGATATCAACCAATACCCCTGGGCACATGTAGTTACATCCTTACTGTACCATGCTCCTTTACTTTCTGGCTATTTTTGGTTTCTGGTTATTTCTTCAGCTCCAATGCATTAGGAGTCTTTAAGATAAGGATGCCCATTAGGAGTCTTTAAGATAAGGACATTAGGAGTCTTTAAGATAAGGAGTCCCATTCTCATTTTTAAAAGCACATATGTTTGCCTTTACATATATTTTAAAACCACATCTTCTTGCTTTCTCTCCTTGTTCTACTTATAATAATATGCAAGCACTCTTCTAGGTTCCTCAGAGTCTTTAACAAACAGCATAAAGCTTTGTCTTTGAGGAATGCACCAGAGGAATCATATTGCCCTGTAATGCAAGGGAGAAATTCAAGTTCCATAAAAATAATCGAGAGGAAATGGAATCCAGAGGATGAGTGGTCTAGGATATGACAGTTGAGGATCAGGACATGGCGAATTACAAAAGCTGTCACTACTTCCCTCTTCTCTTTAGAACAGCGAAGCCTCTGCTAATGACATCTTTTTTGTGTGACTTGCTCCTCCCCCACTCCTGTCTAGTTAAAGCCATTTTGCCCTCAGATCTTGGCTTAGTCATCACTTACTTTTTTTTCAGTCATCGCTTTTAAAGGGAAGCCTTTTGTGATATCCTTGAAAGGTCAAAGTCCTTGGTACTTATTCCTAGTATATGTGCCCCTCATTCACAGAACTGAACAGATCTCATTTCTAATTCTTATACTTTTAGATTTATCTTTTTGCTTAATTTTAATTTTCCTTATAGAGTGTTTAATCTAAGAAGGCAGTCATAATAATATGCTTTTTGTTCATCATTAAATTCCTAGCACCTGGCATTGTGAAATATTTGACTCTCAACACATATATTTTTTTGATTAAATGAATTGATTCTTCCAATGTTATGTAATTTTCTGATTATATGGGCCTTTTGCTTACAGCTCCATCAAGTTCATTGCTTAGCATATTGACTAGTCGAACACATAGTCTTTTGTTAGACACAAGACAGCTTCACTGGCCACATTTCTGGTAGCTGTGGTAACTGAGTGGCCCAAGTTCAGGCAACCTTGGAGGCTCTGGGTTTATGGGATTGGGATAGTCTTGTGCTTTCTCCCTTCTCTGGTCTGCAGTGACCCCCTGTTCTTGCCTCCACCTTGAGTGAAGTTAAAGCTACAGAAAATAATGGGATACATTTTTAGATTTTAGAATAGTTAGATATAAAAACAAAGACGAAGCATTATCCTGTTCTGGACTATACAAGAGCCTTTCAAGAGAGCTCAGAAAATAGATTTTGGATTCTACCATGAGAGTATTATATCAGGTTTTATTCTATTTGTAGTTTCATCAGTTTTATTTATAGACCCAGTACTTGTAAGACAAAATGGAAAGTCAAAATAAGCAAAAATACGTCAAGATTTAGAAGTGAAATTATACACATAGGTTGTGAGATGGTAGGCCAGAGATAACATGGGCTGGGTTAACTTTAACAGTTTCTCAGGATAGGCGTGTAGAAGGAGGTTAATGTTGTCTTTGGAAGAACAAATAGTTTTCCGTAGGCTTATGAAGCCTGTAGCTAGGGTGTGCACACAATGAGAGTCTGCAAGGCTGGCCACAGGGCGTAATTTGGCCATCAAGAGGATAGCATGGAACCTGAGGCACGGTCCAGAGGTCTCCATTGAATGGAGAAGCAAAGGGATCCACTGGGAAGCTGTAACCATTGCTGTGATACGTGAAAAATGGCAGCCAGGAGAGCAACTCTGGAAGTGTTAGGTTGAGCTTTTGTCTCTGGGATCAGGGTCTTCCCGATTCTCCTGGATCATCTACAAAGCCTTCCCCAGACTTCCCACTGCTGCCAAGGCCATTGAAGACCGCGTCTGGGGGACGGGGAGACTGAATACGAGGCAGTTCTGTCAGACAGAGCGCTCCCTCCCCATGGGGCCGGCTGTGCCAGGCTCTCAGAGGACATAACGCGCTTGTTAAGGTTTGGTGAATAGCAGAGTCTTCTCAGAGGGCGATTTGGGTTCCCATAGAGAAGTCATCAACACAGGGGAAGAATTCAGCCAATTATGCCTCACTTCATCAGTCCTATTTAGCTGGGAGCCCCATGGGGGCATGGACCATGTCTTCCCTTGTGTATTGTACGGTGTTGAGGAAACATTTGGCACTCAATAAATACCAATCCGGAGCTGGTTTCTTGTCCCCCTCCGCCTCCCACTGAGCTGATCTGAGGGAGGAATTCCCTTTGAAGTGCCTTGTCCCCGTGTTTTTGATAAACAAGGCCAAGGCGCAGAGAAAGATGAAGCATCTACACAGCTCTGAAGCTTGCTGGTCTCCATAGATGATAAATGCAACCTCTGCAGCGAGATGGCTGGGGGGCAAGGGGCATATTTAGTGGGACCAGACAGTGAAAAAAGGGCTCCTCTTTCATAAACATCGTCTTCCTTCTTACCTCTCACAGATTCATGATTTGTGCTTCCAAACAGCCATTAATAACACGGCCACGCTGTTGCCGGGCCAGGAGGTAGAGCCCTTATAAATGTGGTTCAGTTCAGTTGGTCTTGAGTTTTGCCATGTACACAGAGAAAAAACAAAGCGGGTAAAAAAATGAGAAGATGCATTTAAAAAATAAACATCACGAGAATAAACAAAAAAGAACATATATGCGTACCCCATGCACACAAACAACAATGTGGTTATGGCCAGAGGGAGGGGAGAGCGGGTTCTGGATGAAGGGGGGCAGAGAGGAGGGAAATGAGGGGCATTTGTAATAAACTCAACAATGAAAAATATATTATTTAAAAGGTAACCTGTGATCACTTTAATAAGCCCTGGCACGGAGTTACTTATAGAGTTGATGTGTCTTTATTAAAAAATAGCATTTTTTATATTGGAAAAATTTTACATTTTTTTTTACATCAGAAAAAATATTTACAAATCTTTTTATAGGTATTGAGATTCAAATAACAACAACAACAACAAAATCCAGAAAATAAGATGGTATAAGTAAAATACCTTGTAGGCATCTGAATTAACATATGCATATATATTGCCAAAGGGATATACAATTTGTTTTTACATCCTGGAGAAATCTCTCAAAGTGTTGTCTTTAACTACTGAGGCCAAGACATTTAATGTCATGAAAGACAGGAACTAATGAGGTTAAGTAAATCCTAGAAGATATGGCCAGATGGTGAAATGATGGCAGTTTTTACAATTTTTATATATTTATAATTTCAGCTTTCTTTCTCTCTTTTCCTTTATATCTCCTGTTTCCCTTTCTTTTTTTAAAATATATTTTATTGATTTTTTACAGAGAGGAAGGGAGAGGGATAGAGAGTTAGAAACATCGATGAGAGAGAGACATCCATCAGCCACCCCCTGCACGCCCCCTACTGGGGATGTGCCCACAACCAGGATACATGCCTTTGACCAGAATCGAACCCAGGACCTTTCAGTCTGTAGGCCAACGCTCTATCTACTGAGCAAAACCGGTTTCGGCTATTTCCCTTTCTTTATGTCTCTATTTCTCTCTCTCTTTTTCTTTCCTCTCCCTCTTTCTTCCCCTGCCCATTTTAGTATTTTCATTATAAACCTATTCCATATTACGAAACTTACAAGGATGAAGGTTTACCTTGAACTTTGATTCAGTAAATTAATGTCTCTTAACCTTAAATAACATACAGAATGAGAACAAGGCATCATGCAGCCAAGATTTTAAAGATAAATGTCACGCCTCCTCATATTTCTTTTGAGAATGAAGTAAAATAAATTAGCCCTATGTGGTTTGACTCAGTGGATACAACATTGGCCTGTGGACTGAAGGGACCCAGTTAGATTCCAGTCAAGGTACATGCCTGGGTTGCAGGCTCCATCTCTAGTAGGGGACGTGCAAGAAGCAGCTGATCAGTGATTGTCTCTTATCATTGACTATAGGGCTGGTGAACGAAATTTGTGCATGGAGGTGGTGTCCCTCAGCCCAGCCTGCACCCTCTCTGATTTGGGACCCCTTGAGGGATGGTGGGATTGGGCCTAAATGGGCAATTGGATATCACTCTCACAGTCCAGGACTGCTGGCTCCCAACTGCTCACCTACCTCTGCCTGACTGATCCTAAGCGGTTCTGCCTACCAGCCTGATCACCCCCTAACCAGCCTGATCAATGTTTAACTGCTCCCCAGCCGGTCATATTGCTCCCAACTGTCCTCCCCTGCTGGCCTGGTCACCCCAACTGTCCTCCCCTGCAGGCCTGGGTCTCCCCTCCAAACTCTTTTCCCCTGAAAGTCTTTTCCCACCACAACTGCCCTACCTTGCAGTCCTGGGTCCCCCACAACTGTCCTCCACAGCATACCTGGTCCCCCCAATTGCCCTTCCCTGTAAGCCTGGTTCTGTCCGAGCCCAACTGCCCTCCTCTGCCGGCCCAGTCATTCCTAAGTGCCTCCCTGCTTGCCTGATCACCTACAACTGCCCTCCCCTATAGGCCTGGTCCCCCTCAACTGCCCTAACCTGCAGTCCTGGGACCCCCCCCAACTGTCCTCCACTGAAGGCCTTGTCCTCCCGCCTCAACTGCTCTTCCTTGCAGACCTGGTCCCTCCCCCACAACTGCCCTTCTCTGCCAGCCCAGTCACTCATAACTGCCTTCCTGCTTGCCTGGTCACCCCCAACTGCCCTTCCCTGCAGGCCTGGTCCCCCCCAACTGCCCTACCTGCAGGCCTGGGTTCCCCTCAACTGCTCTCCACTTCTGGCCCAGTCACCCCTAACTGCCATCCCCTGCAGGTTTTGTCCCTCCCCAACTGCTCTCCCCAGCAAGCCTAGTCCTCCCCACAACTGCCCTCCCCTGCAGGCCTGATCCCACTCAACTGCCCTCCTCTGCTGGCCTGGTCACCCCTAACTGCCCTCCCTGCTGGCCTTATCACCCACAATGGCCCTTCCATGCAGACCTGGTCTCCCCCAATTGCCCGGTCACCCCTAACTGCCCACAACTGCCCTCCCCTGCAGGCCATCTTGTGGCAGCCATCTTGTGTCTACATGGGGGCAGCCATTTTAGACCACATGAGGGCATCCATCTTGTGTCTTGAAGTGATGGTCAATTTGCATATTACTCTTTTATTAGATAGGCTGTTTCTATCTCTCCCTTCCTTTCTGATATCAATAAAAATATATTTAAAACACACACACACAACACAACTAAGTAATGCCCTGAAAGATGTTACAGTTCTAAAAAGAATCAGAAATTAGAAATATCTTGACCCAAAAGTAATAGAGATGGGAAGATTTTCTTTTTTAAAAAAAATTCCCATTTTGTAGTTGGTTTATTAAACTTAATCTATCCCTAAATTAAGGGCAAGGCATTAAAATTGTAGTAACTAAAATCAATGGGAAATCACTCAATACACTGAATATTTTCTCACCTTTGGTTGTGATAATGAGGTCACAGGTTGAAATCATAGAGTTTAGTGTGTCTAATGAAGGTTATTTCTCCTTCTCCCTGTAGGCGATTCAGATTATACCCAAGGGACTGTGTTCATTCAGTATTCAACACATAGGAACTCACAAGAGTGACTGGCATACAAAAGGGATTGAAACCCAGGATATTAATGAAAGGTTGGAGAAAGTGAAGTCTTCATCTGTACAGAGAAGGTTGAGAAAGTGAGTGTTGTTAGAAAATCCTATGGATATAAGTCATTTCAGTTTTAAAACTATTTTTAAGAAAATATATTTTATTGATTTCAGAGAGGATGGGTGAGTGAGAGAGAAAGAGAAACATCAATGATGAAAGACAATCATTGATTGGCTGCCTCCTGCACACCCTAAATTGGCAATTGAGCCCGCAACATGGGCATGTGCCCTCATTGGGAATTGAACTATGACCTCCTCGTTCAGGGGCTGACACTCAAACACCCAGCCACACTAGCCAGGCTAAACCTATTTTTAAAGCAACAGATTGGGGCTGGGAGTCAGGTGATGATCTTTTTGCCAGAGCTGCTAAGGAATAGGTGATGATAACAAGCAAGGTGTTCTCGTGTGAATGTTGCTCTTCAGTCGAAACCAAATAGCAGTTAATGCCCCAAGTCAGATCCATTCATTCAGTTAGTCTTTCAGTAAATAATTATAGAGCTCATGTACTAGGTAAGACTCTCATAGCTACTAGGAAACTGGGATTGACTGTGAATGATATACTATCTGAACCTATGAACTTTAGTTTCTGGAAAGGCAGACTTTCATCAACCAGCTACAGATTTGGTATTGAAGTATATTGTGGTGAGTACTATAGAGGAGAAATATAGGGTGCTAAGCAGCATATGGCAGAAGGGATCAGAGCTTTCCTCATGGTGGGGGTGATGTGATTATGAAAGATTTTGCAAAAGAAATTATGTTATTCTGATATGTGGATATCAGGAGAACAAAACAGAATGAGCCAGGTAGAGAGAAGAGCAAGTGTGAATAAGGACCTGGGGAAAATGTTCCAGGGAAAAAAGCAGCATAACTGCTCCCTGGCTGGCCCAATTGCCCCTAAAACTGCGCTCCAAATATTTAATTTCAGTGAGTGATAAGATATCTCTGTGTTGGGAACTCAGAAAGGGAGAGGGTAAGTGTCATGCAGTGAGAAAGGTGAGGACTTGCAGGCTTTGATAAGGACTTAGGGATTTGTTCTACGAACAAGGAGATGACATGAAAAAGCATTAGGCAGGGGATTAGTAATGTAAGAGTCACATATTTGCGAGATCATGTTGATAGAAGTCTGGGGAATTGTTTGAAAGGCTTCAAGGTCAGATCTGGAAAGGTTTTTTAGAAGGCTATTTAGTAGCTTTCCATTCCTAATGGCCTACACCATCTTTTCAAGATCCCCAAGGAAGGTGTATGTTTCAGAACAAGAGCAGGCAGATGTTTGTATTCATTTTCACATTCTAGTCTGATCTCTGATCCTGGCAGACCAGGTTGTACACATCATGAAAAATCTCAAGAACACCCAATACCCATTGTTTTCCTCACAGACCAATTATAGACCCAATGAAAGTGGGCACTACCAACCTCCCATTTCTCAGCCATCATCTCAGGTGTTAGGCAACCCCAAAGCTCCCTCTCCCCAGGTATATCTTTCTGTTATAGGCTGATGGAAAACAGAGAATCCATCCAAACACCATTCATCACTAGCAGCAGCAGCTATAACCTCTTTTCATCAGGTTCCTTCTGCATAAATCACGGCCCCCAAACACTGGTTTTGTCACTTGTTGGAACGCCTCCTGCCTGTGAAAGGACAGACTTTCTTTTATCCTGCAGATTGGGATCTACCTTTCACTGACCATCACAGAAACCTCGTGGGACAACATCGTTATCACCCCCTGTCTCACAAATGGACTGAAAGGGGAAAAAAATGCAATTTTCCCATCAGGTATGAATCTATTTTCTAATTTTTAAATAGAATGATGTTTGGAGTTTTTGTTTTATTTTTAAAGTTCTTTATGCACTTTTATTTCTGCTGTTATAGGCCCCATTTGTAATATGTTGTTAGATAGCAACTGATGCTCAATTCTGGTTGAATTTTCATGAATATATTACCAGTTGGTTGAATGGGTAGAGATAGTTAAGTCCTTTCACTGGGGCCCAGTTAAAATTGTGCCTTTGGATGGCTATCTTCATAACTTGCACTAGTTGTCTTTTGATATTCTTTATATTAATAGATAGATTTTCCTCCAAATTTATTGTAGTATAAATTGACAATTTAAAATTGTATGTATTTAAGGTGCACAATTTGATGATTTGATATATGTTTATATTGTGAACTATTCACCACAGTCAAGCTGATTAGCATATATGTCACCTCAAAAAGTTATAATTTTTGTGTGTGGAGAGCACACTTAAGATTTACCCTCTGCAAATGTCAAGTATGTAATGTACAATATTGTTGCATTGGTCACATCGTTATGCATAGATCTCCAGAAATTATTCATCTTGCATAAAGGAAATTTTGTATTCCTTGGCTAACATTTTCTCCATTTATTCTCCCCAGCTCCTAACAACTAGCATTCTACTTAGCTTCTATGATTTTGACTGTTTTAGACTCTACATGTAATTGCGATTATGTAGTATTTGTCTTTCTGCATCTGGTTATTTCAATGTTCTGCAAGTTAATCTATGTCAAAAGTATTAAGATTTTCCTCTTTTTATGGCTGAATACTCTTCCATTATGTGTACATATACACGACAATTTCTGTTTCCATTTCTCTGTTGGTGAAACTATTTAGGCTGTTTCTATATCTTGACTATTATGAATAGTGCTGAAGTGAACTTGAGTGCGCAGATAACTCTTTCAGAACCTGATTTATTTTCCTTTGACTATCTCCAGGAGTGGGTTGGTTGGATCACATGGCGGTTTTATTTTTAATATTTTGATGAAGCATACTATTTTCCATAATGACTACACCAATTTATATCCCCACCAACATGTATAGGGTTCCCTTTTCTCCATCTTCTCTCTAACATTAATTATCTTTTGCGATAACAGCCTTTCTAACAGATATGAGTTGACATTTCTTTGTGGACTTGATTTATATTTCCTTGATAATTAGTGATGTTATTTATCACTTTTCATATACCTATTGCTCATTGGTATATCTTCTTTGGAGAAATATCTATTCAGATCTTCCGCCCATTTTTAAATCATATTATATGTGGGGTATTTTTTGTTTGTTTGTTTGTTTTGCTATTGAATTTTATGAACTTCTTATATATTTTGGATATTGTGATTTACCATAAGAAATATATATTTGATCTTTCTCCTATTACTGGGATAGGGCTCTTAAAACCTTTGGGATTTCTTAAGAGAAGAGACTAATAAAGCTGTCTCTTGATATGTTAATTAGGTGACTTTTGGACTGCTTCCAGATCAACAAAGAATGGAGGCTGAGTGAGCATCAGAGAAGTCAGCCATGTGCTTAGAGGGTTGGAATGTTCAGTTCCGTCCCCCTGACCTCTAGGCAGGGAGAGAGACTGCAGGTTGAATCAGGTGCCAGTGGCCGATAATTTAATTATTCATGCCTAAGTAATGAAACCCCAAAGGCCAGGTGACCATGAGCTTTGGGGTTGGTGAACATGTGGATACTATGGGGAGTGACTGTTTGGAGAGGGATTGGAAGCTCCATGCTTTTCTCCCATGCCCTTTCCCCATACCTTATCCTAACACCTCTCTCATCTGGCTATCCATGAGTTATATTATTTTATAACAGACTGGTAGTATAGCAAGTAAATGTTCTGTGAGCCACTCTAGCAAATCAATCAAACCTAAGGAGAAAGAATGAGGATGTGGGGGTCGAGGGTACCTGTAACTTATACATAGTTGGTCAGCAGTACAGGTAACATCCTAGACTTTCAATTGGTCTTCTGAATAGGAGAGGGTCTTTGGAACCTCCAATTTGTAGCCAGTGGGTGCAAGGCCCAGATAATAGCCTGGGCTTAGGACTGAAGTCTGCAGTGGGAGTCAGGGCAGTTTTGTGTTTTGTGTGTGAGCCCTCAGTTCGTGGAATCTGACATTATCTCATGGTAGTGTCAGATGGATTTAAAATATTGGACATCCTGCTGGTGTCTGAGACTTGCTTGACATTGTGTGGCAAGGTGTCCCTTGTCCTAAACACACAGTTGGAACTGGGTCCGGGGACCTAAAAGAGATATCAACTTTATTCTATTTTTTTTATTCATCCACCAAATATTTATCAATACTGTCTATATATTAGTTGTGTGTGTGTGTGTGTGTGTGTGTGTGTGTGTGTGTGCACTTAAGGGAGCAGTGGTAAAGAATCAATATTATGTCTGAATAGAGTTTATAGGCATTAAACAAACATGTGACATCATTCAATGGATATCTATTGACTGCTGATGAAATACAAGGACTGCATTAGGTATTACATATATAGAGCTAACGTAAATAGATATTACCTCTGTTCCTGTGAAATTTATATGGGCCAGTAAAGAGAGAGATGTTAGTAGTTAGGCAAGCAAAAATATAAGTAAAAATTTCAGAGGAATGTGAGAGAAAATGATGGAGATTGGTGATCAAAGAAGCCCATTTGAGCCGAAACCGGTTTGGCTCAGTGGATAGAGCGTCAGCCTGGGGACTGAAGGGTCCCAGGTTCGATTCCGGTCAGGGGCATGTACGTTGGTTGCGGGCACATCCTCTGTGGGGGGTGTGCAGGAGGCGGCTGATCGATGTCTCTCTCCCATCGATGTTTCTGGCTTTCTATCCCTTTCCCTTACTCTCTGTAAAATATCAATAAAAATATATATATAGTATTCACTCTTATTTTACATTTACTTTTTAAGGTGTTTATAAAATTTGTGAGAATTTTACACTTGACTTGAGAAGCATATAATCAATTTGAATGTTGTGGGATATTTAATTTGTTAAATCCACAGTTTTGAGTTATGAGTTATATAAGAAGTATGTGATGTTTATAGAATGAGTAACTATAAAATAATAATTTGAATTTAGGAAATAATAGTGAATTTCACATCTGAAAGTTGCTTCTACATTAACATGAGAGTCATCTTTAAAGAGTTTACTCAGAGACAAGTCTTTCTCCTAGGAGATCATACTCATCTTCACAGCCAACATTGAGAAGTACATATTGCCTTCCATAGCCATTCAGTTCTGTATAGCCATCAGCTGATTTGCTCCCTGTTATGTATTTGCCCATTTATTTATATTTTTATTAAACATCCATCGAGTAGCTACTTTAAGCCAGGTACAATGATGGCACTAAATGTAGAAAATCAAGCAAGACAGGGTCGCTGCTTTCAAGGAACATTTACAGCAAAAGTAGCCTGGGGCTACATTAATCTGATATCACAGAAAGTACAGCAAGTTCAGTAACAGAGGTAACCCAGAAGGGCATGGGAGCACAATGGAGGGGCATCTTAATTAACCAAAAGGAACAGAGAAGACCTTCTGGAGGAAGGTTTCCTTGAACTGAATTGTCCTTAAGAAAATTGCAGGAAGAGGCAAAAGCATAGCCAAGGACTCTGACAGAGCACTAGTAGGGGCCCTTCATGAAATGACAAAGAGGTTAGCTTTATTGGAGCAGAGGTTTATTTATTCTACATCATCTAATCATACACTTGATTGCAGTGTAGAGGATGGGTTGAGTAGATGAAGGTATTCAAGATTTGACAAAAGAAGACTAATTATGAGGCATTTTAAGGATTAAGACAAGAACTGGTGGATTACTGAACTAAGGCAAGGGGATGTTATGGATGAGATTAATTTAGAGTATAAAGGAGGTAGAATCTATACAACTTTGGTATTTTGACTTGGGAGGCTGTGATACTATCAATAATTCATCAAGATTAGGAATGCTGGAAGCACAGGTGTTAGAATGAATCCATATCTTATACATTTACATATTATGTTCCCACAAAATTAAGAGTTCCTTGCAGATAAGAAGCATTATTTAAACCTTCCTCGTATCTTTATATCTTCCCGTGCCCTGAGCAGTCTTCTTCTCTGTATTGGAAACTCAATAAATAAGCACTTAGTCAGTTGAGAACTAGATTTGTCATCATCTCCTGGAGAGAAAAATTTACATGTTTCTTTTTATACATTGAATGTAAAAAGTGGTGATTTGAGACTTCTCTTTCACTAATAAAAGGAAATCTAGAATATGAGTAAGAAGCAGATAAAGAAAAGTATAAAACACCTTTCATATTTTAAAATAAACATTGCTTTCTATATTTTCTTTAAAATACAAATTTCAACAGGTTTCTGAGTACTTAAAAAGTAGCCCTATTTTACATTATGATCCATAATCTACACCTATATTGTAGTGATCCATGAACTAGAGGGGCAGTGCCTCTCAGGAAATCACCTCTCAAGGAATGGTGAAAAGGTATACCAGTGTCCAGGTAATCCACAGAAAGTGCTCTAGAGAAGGTTGTTTATGGAAGAATCTAGATGCTCTATAATGGGGAGTCAATGTGAGTAATGGATGTTTCACTAATATCCAGTGTCCCTTGTGGAGTGCCTATGCCCCCTACCTCGACACACATCCCAACTTCGGTTGAATCTCTTCATCTCCCTCCCATACTCTTCCTCTAATTAGGACAGTGGAGGAGACATGCATTCAAGGTGAGAAGAGCTATAGAGTCCTGTTTGGCAGCAAATTCACAGTAAAACAAATGTTCAGGGAGCTTGAGTCTCAAAGGGGAGCTCACATCAACTGACTAATATTCCTTGAATTTTAGATCTAGGTAGAGTTATGCATTTGTGAGAAAAAAAGAAAACAGATTTGAAGCAGAGGAATTACCTTCCAGGTTCTTGCAGAGTAAAACTGAGCTCTAACAAGTGGAAGAATGCCTAGTAAATGAATCTTCGGAATCATTCTTACGAAACCGTTATACAGCGATCTTCTCTCCCTCAGAGCTTAGTTGCCTCACCCACTGATAATGATTATTTTTCTATTTAAAAAAATTCTCTAAGAGTTGGGAGTGAAGAGTTTCAAAATTATAGGGAAGATACTGAATATCAAAACAGGATTGCTTAAAGCTTTTCTTTAGCATAACATCATATGATAAAGCATGTGCTCCAGCCTATTTGATATCATGGGGGAACAAAATTTGCTCTTTCTGGTCACCTAGAAATAAGCACTGCGGCATGTGTTGCATTTAGAAGAATGACAACCAGTGAAAGGGTATTTGAATAGACAGCTCAAGGCAAAAGAGCACTATTTGACTTGGTGGCCCCAAGATAAGAGGAAATACCAAAAGGTCCCAACTCTAGACACAGCCAGACCCTTGCTATGCTCTTCACTGACCGGGTGATGCCTGCAAAAGTGCACCAAGGGCATTTTTTGCCCACACGTCCAGTCTTTCCTCATTGAAGGTTTATGGGGCTTGTAATGTCAAGATTCATGAAATCCAGGGACTGTACTTGTCCTTGGAAGCAGCTTTTGATCAGCGAACTGAAACAATTAATTATAATAAATAACGCTGGTAGGAGTCCTCGCACAGCCAGCTGGAGGAGGAGGGGAGCCAAAGCACAGCCAGATCCTCCAGCTGCCGGGATCACATCCTGTGTGGGAACAGCACCCACCGCTTACGAAGCCACTGCTGAAAAGCGCAGTTGCTTTATCTCATCCAGGGGACAGTGTCAAATTCTGGTGGGTAGTAGGGGTGCCAGAAGGAGGTCAAAAAAATCAGCCAGGAACGCACAATTTCTCTATATTCATCTGTGTGTGATTGCTTTGTGCCCTGGAGCACATGATTTAATTATTCTCATCATTGCCTCGGCTTCCTCAGCCACCAATCTCACGGAGGGCAATAAAATTGTTCAGCCTTTGCAAAAAAAAAATGCAGCCATAATAATTTTTGATTCAATGAATAGTTAATGCTATAAAATCAGCTCTTGAATGACCACGTCCGACAGAAAATAAAACCCAGGGTTTTCTCAGCAGTTAAAGGAAAACATAAGCTTACATGAGATGGAAGTACCTTGCTCACGATTTTCAGAATATATAGCCGTTATTCGTGGCCTACAACCCATGTTCGTCGTGGCTAATCCACATAAGAATTCTTGGTGCAGGTATTACTATCCCAAGCCTAAACTGAGGAAAGTAACATTTGGAGATCTTGACCATTAGTTGGTGTCTCCCAAGGGTAGTTCAAGAAAGTTCTGTGTGAGAATTGACATCGTAAGGTGTGTGGGGAAGGGGTGGAGCTGGGTTGGAAGAAGGTTAGAAATGAGAGCTTGAGGTCTAGACCAAAGCAAATCAAAGGACAAAGCAGGGACAGGCAACACTAAAAATGGAGAGGCATAGTCTCCCACACCCAGACCAAAAATCATGAAGGAAAGGCGGGAGAGATGTCAGAAATGAACTAGAAGACCTTGGGTGTCCTCTGAAAGTATACTTTCTTCTCCAGACCACAGAAGGAAGCTCTGTCTGGTACTCTGAGAGTCTTTGACCTGAGTTTGTATGGGAGAGTGTATATGTACTTGTACTAGTATATCTTAATTTGACCTCCTTCATTTTGGTGATTTCTTTATTTGAAAGTGCTTACTGGTATAAGATCCAAACCTTGGCTCATTGTAAACTTGAGCAGTTAAACCTAAGGCTCACTTTTCTCATTGGAAATAGGAACAATCAAAGTACTTTTTCAGCCGAGACTGGTTTGGCTCAGTGGATAGAGCGTCGGCCTGCGGACTGAAAGGTCCCAGGTTCCATTCCAGTTGGGGGCATGTACCTTGCTTGCAGGCACATCTCCAGTAGGGGGTGTCCAGGAGGTGGCTGATTGATGTCTCTCTCTCATCGATGTTTCTGACTTTCTATCCCTCTCTCTTCCTTTCTGGAAAATGTCAATAAAATAAAATAAAGTATTTTTTCACAAAGTTGTGGGATGGAATACATGGGCATGCAACACGTAGCACAGTGCCTGTTTAAGGTAAAGTGAGGAAGTAGGGATTGTCAATAATTATTTATTTTCTTACCTCGCCTCATTCTTTCCTTTGCCCTTGCTCACTCATTCACTTCCTTAAACCCACCATGTTGCAAGGTCTCAGGTAATGTGTTACTGAGTGTTGCATAGGACCCATTGTGCAGTAGGGATTGTGTTGGAGTGACAGAGAACGGAGTTGTGTGTGTATTGGGGGTGAGTGAGAAAGAGGGCAGGTCCTCTTGAAGATGTTGAACTAGTGTAACAGCAGAGCTGTTCACAAAATGGAGTGTCTGTCTAATAATATTTCAGTACATATAAGGACATATAAGGTGGATACAGGGTGTCAGGGTGGTAACCAGGAAAGACCTGAAAGAATTAGTGTCTTTGCCGAAACCGGTTTGGCTCAGTGGATAGAGCGTCGGCCTGTGGACTGAAGGGCCCTGGGTTAGATTCCGGTCAAGGGCATGTAATTGGTTGCAGGCACGTCCCCAGTGGGGGATGTGCAGGAGGCAGCTGATCGATGTCTCTCTCTCATTGATGTTTCTGACTCTCTATTCCTCTCCCTTCCTCTCTGTAAAAAAAAGTCAATAAAATATATACTAAAAAAAAAAAAAAAGAATTAGTGTCTTTGCTCAAACCATGAGCTGGTTGGATTGTGGTTGAAGTGTGGCTGGTTTATTTTGCCCAGAGTCATGGATGGTGTGTTTTTTCTGTTAAACATCTGACTAGAGAGGTATGGTAGATCAATGATTTAAACTGAAGGATTTTAAGTTTTTTTAGGACTTCTATGTCATTAGTTCTTCCCTCCTGTATATTTGCTTTCATAGAAAATGCATTCTCTGTCACCCACCACCAAAGTATTCACAACTGTCACCCTAGGATTTCACCATCTTGCAGAGTTTATATAGAGTGTCTTGCTAGGTGGGCCCATTAATATCTCAGTCTTATTGAGCTGCTAAGATGGAGCGATGAAGAGGACAGAGGATAGGTTTTAGTGTTGGACAGTGTGGCTCTGAGTCTTCATTCCACTCCTTACCAGTAGTGTTACCTTGGGCAAATAACTTGATCTTACCGATCCAAATTTCCCTATCTTACAGAGTTAATATCCATCTCCGGAGGTGCTGTGGAGAGTAAATGGAGGGAAGCCCATTCAATGTCCATCACAGTATCTGGATCAGAAAAAAAAGCATCATCAATGTGAACCCAATTGCCAAATCCCCCAAGAAATGAAGGGCACATTTAAGCCTTGGTTAGGAGGTTGGATCATATGATCTTTAAGGAACTGTCCAAACCTTAGATTCTCTGACACCTAGGTGACAAGCCACTGAGAAGTCATACCTTCAATGGCAGGGATGTGGCCTGCTCCTGTCTCTCCCTGTAAATCATCGCATGACTCGGAGCACCAGTCAGCTGACCTCTTAGGGCTTGACATTTTTCAAGTGTTAATGGGATGTTCTGATTTATTTGGTAACGGTAAAAAGATGATTGCTGATATTTAAGATAAAGGGCACTGTGTGTTCATGAGCAATTAATCAGGTGGTTTGCCACGTGAGGATGGATGGAGATGACAGTGGAAGACTTCCCCACAATCACTGCATGGTTACACTGTGCAGGCTGGGCCTGTGTTTGTAACTCAACTCCTGGCCTGTTGTTAGTCAACGCGATCATGTGCTTTCCTTTGCAGAGTTAGTTCCTGCCTCCTTCTCGCTCTCTGAGCATGTTTCATTCACTAGGACAGTGTAGCATAATGTTCTCAGTAGGTAGATGCTATGACTAGGCTTGATACTTTTTAAAAAAATAGATATTTTATTGATTTCAAAGAGGAAGGGAGAGGGAGAGAGATATATATAGAAACATTAAAAACAAGGGAGAGGCCGGAACTGGTTTGGTTCAGTAGATAGAGCGTTGGCCTGCAGACTGAAAGGTCTCAGGTTCCATTCCGGTCAGGGGCATGTATCTTGGTTGTCGGCATATCCTCAGTAGGGGGCGTGCAGGAGGCAGCTGATGGATGTCTCTTTCTCACGGATGTTTCTAACTCTCTATCCCTCTCCCTTCCTCTCTGTAAAAAATGAATAAAATATTTAAAAACAAACAAACAAACAAAAAACAACAAGGGAAAATCATTAATTAGCTGCCTCCTGCAACACTGGGGGTTGAGCCTGAAACCTGGGCATATGCCCTGCCCGGGAATCGAACTGTGGATCTCCTGGTTCATAGGTCAACGCTCAACTACTGAGCCTCTGCTGCTAGGCAACCAGGCTTGATTCTATGTGAAATGTCGCAGACCATGTCTTACCACTTTGTCACGGTAATCATCTGCCTATCAAACTTCTTTACACTCTCTGTTGCTGCTACTGGTCTGTAAAGGATATTAAAATGCAACCCACCAATTTTAAATACTCTCACGATGTATCCAGGATCATGGTCAATACTAATTAAATCCCGAGGTTCGCTCCCTGCAAAGAAGTTCTGTAACATGTCTGCTCTTCACTATGCTCAGCTTTTCAGTTCTACTGCGTAAAATAAAGACTGTTTAACTTTCTCAGTCCCACTGACACTCCACAAAGAATTTTGCTGCTTCAGTTATCGGGCTAAATGATAAAATTGGACATTTTTTTTGTAGGTCAAATGGTTGATATTAAGAATTTCACATGTATCAACTTAAGGCTATTGTTCTTAATCACAGAGTGACTGCACTTTTTGATTAGAGTTTAAGCTAAAAATGAATGCCCACCACTGGCCAGAGATATTGGTCTAGTTAGAGTGGACAGTGATGGAGCGTATTGTGTATTGTAATGAAATATCCATCTCTTTCAGCTTTAATTGCAATAAGTTAAAGTAATCACTGTTTAATCATTATATACTCAATAATATATATATATAATTTACATATTAACATACAGTCAGTTTAGTGATGAGGTACTATATAGTGTCTATAATCCACTTTCATGCATCAATGCCAACCTAAACATGTGAAAGCATGCATTTTTTAGAAGCACATAGTAGATTAAAACATATGAGAAGGGCAGAGACTGGTTTGGTTCAGTGGATAAAGCGTTGGCCTGTGGTCTGAAAGGTCCCAAGTTCGATTCCGGTCAAGGGCATATACGTTGGTTGCGGGCACATCCCCAGTAGGAGGTGTGGAAGAAGCGGCTGATCAATGTCTCTCTCTCATCCATGTTTCTAACTCTCTATCCCTCTCCCTTCCTCTCTATAAAAACTCAATAAAATATATTTTAAAAAAACATATGAGAAGGGCAGGGGTAAGTTCTAGGGAAGCATACGGAGTGTGTTCACTAACTCATTCTAGAAGAGGAAAGGCAGATTGGGCAGACTGTTAGTGGATGGCTCCACTCGGTCACTCTCCTGTATCCTCATCCTTTGCGAAGTCCCTCTGCAGCTCCTCCCCTCAGCGGCGGACCTGCTTGTTCACTCCTGGAGTTTGGGCTGGACCTGCAAACTTGCTTTGGTCCCTAGAAGACAGTCATGTTGTGTTCATGTTGTGTCAGGTTTAGACCAGGATCCAAGTGACCTTTCCCACACCCACTCGCTCTTGATGGGGTTCAGAACATGCTACCTCAAAGCAGGACACCTTGGCATGTTGGAGTTTGAGGAAACAGCAGAGACAGGAAGGTCACTTTGACCTCCTCCCCTCAAATCCCCTTTTCTCTGGAAAAGGCCATAAACCCCTCCTAAGAGAGGTCCCCTCCCAAAACTGAGAATAAAGAAGCATCATTTCCTCCTGAGACAAAGGGACATTAAGAAGAGTCCTGACCCGCAGGTTTTGCTAAGTTTCCTTAGTTTATTACAGACACCTCATGTTGTTTAACCTGCTCTTCACTGTCCACTCTTCATCATGCCTGGCACAGCGTACACAGGTCGAATAACCCTTTCTTTGGGACTTCATTTTGTTAGGAAGGCTCTGGCGTCACGGAAAACTTACTGTCAATAAATCTGTATGCTTTCCTTTTTTTAAAAAAAAAATTATATTTTATTGATTTTTCACAGAGAGGAAGGGAGAGGGATAGAAAGTTAGAAACATCAATGAGAGAGAGACATTGATCAGCTGCCTCTCGCACACCTCCTACTGGGGTTGTTCCGGCAACCAAGGTACATGCCCTTGATCGGAATCGAACCTGGGACCTTCCAGTCCACAGGCCAATGCTCTATCCACTGAGCCAAACCGGTTTTGGCTGCTTTCCTCTTTTAACATGCCTTTGTAAGCTTACTTTCAGACCCAGCGAGGGACCTTAAGTCAGTGGAAGAAGACTTCCTCTCCCACAATTTCACAGACTCTTACTCAGTTTCCCTTTACACATCTCAGTCTGACACAGTTTCCCTTGCCCTGCTGAAAGATGAGGGATGAAGTGAAGGATAACTGAGCTGGCCGCCACCTGCAGATACACACGCCAGCCCAGGCAGCTAGCTGAGCCCCACCCACACTGCCGACCCCCGGAATCATGAGCCCAGGGAGCCCCCAAGTTCTGAGGCTCGTTTGTTAAATAAAAATGATCGCTGATAAATCTCAGAGAGGAAGTTCGAGCTGAGCTAGTTCTTGAAATTAAAAAAGGGACCGCCAGATTTCCTGGGCGACAGGAAATTCCAAGCAGGGAAAGCATGACACAGACAGGCTTACATTCACGGAAAGATTTCTTTTATTCCAAGAAAGCGAGACATCCGAGAAGTCCAGACATACTGATGACTATGATATAGACTATAGAATGTGTGTGTGTGTGGGTATGGGGTGTGCGCGTGATAATGCATGTTTGTAAAATTGGTGGGATATGATGGAAACGAATCTGGAAAAGCAGGTAGGAACAAGACTGAAACACACACACACACACACACACACACACACACACACACACAAAACCTTGTAGGCCAAGCTGATAACATGAGTTTTATCTGGAATGTTTCCCTTGCTTGTCTGTAAATGCTTTGATTTGGGCTGGGGATAAAGAATTAGAGAGAAGGATTAGTCTTGGAGAGACAGCTGCATGGCACACACTCTGCTGGGCGCTTTATCCGCCCGTCATCTCGAGCATCCTGCCATTGCTTTTGGGGATACTGTGCCAATTTTTGGAGAAAGAAACAGTTTTAGAAGTTGGGGAACTACGCTCCCTGCTTTGCCAGGACAGTCTTGACTTGCACCCATGGTCTCCCTTTCACTGCCAGGAAGTCCGCCTTGGATGACAAGTTATATTCTACTTAGAATTAATAATATACATTTCCCGATTTTTGCTAAATTTAGGAAGTTACAGGTAATAAATATTATAATCTGGGGTTTGAATGTTCATTATTGTATTCAAGTGACATTGCTCCTCCCTATGCTTGGTATGTTAAATGTTTGCTTAATATTTTACTTTTATGAAAATTTGGGACTGAACATTTTTACTCTCTGGGACATTCCTCAGGAATGATAATTTGAGTGGAGAGAAGTTTTGCCTCGATTTCTAGAAATCAAATGGCAATAAAAAGGCATTTTTTCCTTGTTTACAAAGTCAGATTCACCTATATGGACACAAAAAAAGAAACTTTTCAAAACAAAAGTACATGAAAAGCGTACACAGGTATGTGTGGTGTGGGTGAAGGGGCAGAGAGTTCAACCATTTCCCCTCACGTCCCAATCTTATTTGAAGACTAAGGTTAAATCAGTAGATTTGGCATTGACTTTGTTCTTGAACGGTATCATGTCTGACTTTCGCTGCCAACCACCACAATCACCAAATATATACACTTCCTTGAAGCCAACGCAAACACAATTCCGACTCAAAAATTCAAAGAGTTGTCATGGTACCCGACTGGAGTTTTGAAAATAGATCACATTCCCCAGCTGGGCCCGTGTGTACCTCTCCGCAAACTTGATGGTAATTGCTTTGTTCTAGAGTAGGTCAAGTGTGCTGTCACTTCTTCCTGATTATATGTTTCCGGGAGCTTTTTAGCATTCAAACTTGTCTTGCTCTATCACACACAATCGATGTGATACATGATCAGCAAATTAACACACTGCCCACACAATTTCCTGTGTGGTTATTAGCCAGTCTGATCAGAAGCTGCTCAAAAGCTTCGCCACAAATGAGGGTTTGTAATTCGAAAACTACATATTAAAAAAAAAATACATGAAGCAAAGCTTAGAATATGATGCTCCCTCTATAGGGAGGATGTGTTTACACAAAGGATTGCAGTGTTGGGAGCTGTGACCCTTAACCACGTGGGTCGAAAGGAAAGGGTACACAGAAGGGCTGTGGATTGGGCTTAAGAATACTCGCTGAGCCGAAACCAGTTTGGCTCAGTAGATAGAGCGTTGGTCTGGTGACTGAAAGGTCCCAGGTTCGATTCCGGTCAAGGGCATGTACCTTGGTTGCAGGCACATCCCCAGCAGGGGATGTGCAAGAGGCAGCTGATCAATGTTTCTCTCTCATCGATGTTTCTAACGCTCTATCCTTCTCCCTTCCTCTCTGTAAAAAATCAATAAAATATATTTAAAAAAAAAACTTGCTGAGTGTCTGATGCTGACCATGCTGCAGGTCTGAGAATCAGAAGTGATTCTTGCCCACACGCCAGCGAAAGCAGCGCCAACTCAAACTGCTCTGAGTTCAAATCCTATGCTCCAATCTTATCCAGAGCAATTTATTGATTGGCTTTTGAAGACCACATTTTTGTTTTTCAGGTTATAAAAGGAATACATTTAGAAATTTGGAAAAAAAATTTAAATTTAGAAAAGAACACAGAAAAGGAATAACCATCAGGCTTGGCAGCTATTAAAATATTATTTATGCCGAGACCGGTTTGGCTCAGTGGATAGAGCGTCAGCCTGCAGACTGAAAGGTCCCAGGTTCGATTCCAGTCAGGGGCATGTACCTTGCTTGCAGGCACAACTCCAGTGGGAGGTGTGCAGGAGGTGGCTGATCGATGTCTCTCTCTCATCAATGTTTCTGACTTTCTATCCCTCTCCCTTCTTCTCTGTAAAAAAAATCAATAAAATATATTAAAAATATTATTTATTTCCTTTAAGTCCTTTTCCTGTGTTTATACATATCTGCCTAATTATATCACACTTGTATTTATATAGGTATCTACTATTAATATCTTGCTTTTTAATCCTTAGTGATAACAAAATGTATGAATTTTCTAAGCTATCGATGTTCTTTGAAAACATTTCACTAGCTTCATGCTTTACAAAGGTATGGATGTGCCAGAGTTTATTTAATCTTTCTCTTGCTGTGGATATTAGCTGATTTTCAATCTTGGTTATTGACTCTCTGAGGAGCATCTTAACTCATTATCAGACACAGAATAAGAAAGACTGGGAAATCTAGTCCCTAAAGCCGAGCCAGTTTTGCCTCGCTTCCTGCCCTGGCTGTTCACGTGTCATCATTTACAGTAAAACAATGCGGCCCCCAACGCTTTGGTTCCTCCCGTGTCCTTTACTCATATCATTAAATCCTCCCTGCAAGGAAGGTCCCTTTTCTCTCTCTCTCATTCTGGTCACATCGGAGGAACTCTGGTGCCATCACAGAGCAAAGAGGCAGTGATGGATTACTGCATGGAAGAAGGCCAAGTGTGAATGCAGGAAGGAACCAAGGGAGATGGAGGCAGGTGACTCTGAGAGTCCTGTGTGGGGCGGACCTGTGAAAACTGTGGAGAATAAGGTTAGGCGTCTTACTGACCCAGCGAAGGATGAGATGAACTCAACTGAAAGAAAGAGGAACTGTGTTTATCTCTATTTCTAGTGACATATTTCATTGAAGGAACTGTCTTGTGCTATTGGTTGTCCATAGCATTCTTTTTTATTAATGTATTATATGTCTACATATCTTCCCATTGCCCCCCCTCTCAGGCGTACCCTAACTCCCCAGTGTCTTGTATCCATTGGTTATGCTTATTTGCATGCACACAAGTCCTTTGGTTGATGTCTTATCTACCCCACCTCTCCCTAACCTTCCTGCTGTAATTTGACAGTCTTTTTGATGCTTTATTGCCTCTGTATCTATCTTTTTTGTTCATCAGTTTATCATGTTCTTTATTATCCACAAATGAGTGAGATTATGTGGTGTTTCTTTTTTCATTGATTGGCTTATTTCACTTAGCATAATGCTCTCCAGTTCCATCCAGGTTGCTGCAAATGGTAAGAATTCCTTCTTTTTTAGCACAGCGTAGTATTCCATTGTGTCGATGTACCATCGTTTTCTGATCCACTCATCTGCTGGCGGGCACCTAGGCTGTTTCCAAATTGTAGCTATTGTAAATTGTGCTGCTCTGAACATAGGGGTACATAAGTCCTTTTTGATTGGTGTTTCTAGTTTCTTAGGTTGTCCATAGCATTTTAATGTCATAACTTGGGGTGCTTAGAGATTTAGATTTGGGGTTGCTTCACTTAAGCCGCCCTGGCATTGGTGCCACCTCAATCTACCGGCATCCTGGTTTAATGAATTCAGCACCACCTCTGAACACACACATACTCAGATCATGCTAAGCTTTCCCTCTTCCTGACCACATCAAGACACGCACAGTCTGACCTTCCTCCACGCTGTCCCGCCTGCCCAAATGCCCTACCTCCTCACCACACGGGGGGACCTTCCACTGGCCCTGCTGGGCAGGTCAGGGGTCGCACTGCCTCTGGGAAACCTGCCCAGGTCCACAAGACTCCAGAGCTCCCCAGTTCCTGCTGTGGGCTCTGTCAGCGCTTCTGTCAGAGCATGCGCGACACATATGATCGTTCATCTGTATGTTGGCCCATCCCGGCATCCAGGCGCTCTGGAGGACAGGAAGTGCTTCATGCCCTTCATTGTGAGGTCTCTATGTTTAACACCTAATGGGGACCCAAAACACAGTTGTTGAATAAACAGGCAAATGAGAATCCTTAACACCGGAAGATGATATTTTAATATAATAGGACAGTCATTTTTATTTTCCAGTTGGGTGGTTCTCTTTCGTAAAGTTATAGTCCTCCAACAATTTGTTAGAAAAATTTTTAAAATAAGATTTATGAAAGTGAATTTTAACGCACTCAGTACTATGATTTTTTAAAAAAATATTTTATTGATTTTTTTACAGAGAGGAAGGGAGAGAGATAGAAAGTCAGAAACATCGATGAGAGAGAGACATCGATCAACCGCCTCCTGCTCTCCCCACAGTGGAGATGTGCCCGCAAGCAAGGTACATGCCCCCAACCGGAATCAAACCTGGGACCTTTCAGTCCGCAAGCCGACACTCTATCCACTGAGCCAAACCGGTCTCAGCGATTTTTTTTTTTTTAACACATCAACTGTTAATGAGGAAACTCAAAAGAAAAGTTAAAAACTCAGTGGAGTATAAAAATGAGTCTAGATGGCATTACCTAGCTTGGGATTATTTTTTTTCCATGAGAAAATATGAAAAGCATAAATAAAACAAAAGGAAAGAGCATTGTTTTGGGAGTCACTGAATTTTACCTCCAGGCAAAGGAATAATTGACTTAGTAAATAATATAGAATATGGTCCATAGATTAATTGTGAATTATCAAAGAGGTGTCCATTGGATACACAGCAATACAATTTGTCAAACTGTTGGGCAAAAGGAGATAGCATTCATCTTGTTTATTGAGAAATGAAATATTCTACTTGAGAGCCCTGTTCCCGGTTTCCAAAAATGATGAGACATGGTACCCAAGCTACCCACTAGATGGCAGGGTTACCATTTCCAAAGAAGCACTATTTTTTTCTTGTTCCAGAATAACTTCCAACAAACAAATTGCAGTGTGTTTACTTGTACAGCTATAAATATGGCACATCGGATCCAGTTTTCCACCGAGTTTCATGTGATTTGCAGCTACTTTTTTTTTTAATAAAAAGTCAGATTTATGAAGTTATTGGATATGCAGCTGCATTCTTTCCAAATAATCAGAGTTAAGCCTCATTTCTCCTTTTTAATCAGATGTTGCATGTTCAGAGTGTTATTCAGTTAAAAACAAAAAAAAAACCTGAGGGGCCATTCATGAAGAAGGGTGCTATCTTTGTACCGTTGCACAGAGCTCTCAGCACCAGTCAGCTTGAGCATCTCTGGAATTTCTTCCCAGTTCCAGAAAGCCAAAGCAACACCTGCTAAGTCTCATTAGATTCCAGACGGGGGTGATCGCTGCTGCTGTTTAAAAACCACTCCGGCCCTGCCCGGTTGTGACTGGCAGAGACCAAACGTCGTAAAGGTAAACGGAACTGAATGGTCAGACAAGTGGAGGTGCTTTGATCAAGGTCTGGAATGCGTGCGGCTAATCTTTGAGAAGCAAATGGCGTGCATACAAACGAAACTAGCTGTAGCATTGCTAGCTATCCTGATTAGTCCTGTTGCTAATTTTTTTTTTATTCCTAAAACCTCCAGAGGAGTGTTTTCCAAGAAACAGGAGTCAAGAAAAGAAATGCATTTCTTTGCCATCAAGAAGATCAGACCAAAAGTGTTTCAACCCAAATAATTTTTTTTTCCTACTTGCCAAGTTCATGCTGAGTAACGCTCTGTGAAAAAGGAAAGGGAATCATCCAGAGGTCTCTGAATATGCCAGAGTTTCTCAGTCCTAATATTGTTTCTGAACTACTTTGAGCTAGAATGTTCAGCTCAGATAAATGCACATTACCCCAGGTATGGTTACCTGAAACGTGTGCAACCCTTACCTCCTATGGACAGAGCGACACTCTTCACATAAAAAACCAAGTGACACATGTTAGCGAGTCTGCAGGGCAAAATACGAAACATACAAAAAAAGACCGTCCTCCTTCCATTCAAAACCCAACCAAACCAACCCCAAACAGCAAAACAAGGTCCTTCTAGAAATCCCTCCCCTCCTGGCTGTGAACAAGAGGATTTGTAAATCTCAATCCAGCCTGGGGCAGTGTTTGGACACCAAGTATTTTCATCCATCAGGAGATCCGTCTTCCTGCCTCATCCCACTGCATCTCGATGCCTCCTAGCACAATGGGGATGCATGCACGCCTCATTTCCATAAATGACACAGCCCCGTGTTTTCCTAAAGACAAACTCCAATTGTAACCATTAGACCTAATTCGGGGTCCTTTGAAGTCCGAGAGAAGGACGGTCGGGACCTCTAAGCATTCCCACATGGGAATGTGCTCCTGCGTAGGTGAAGGGAAAGGAGGGAGGGGCTGTTTTGCCCCTAATCTCTTCATTTTACCTTGGACGTGATCTTTTGACATTGAAGTTGGTGCCTTGATAGGGAAAAAAATAAATAAATAAAAATCCTCCATGCCGGGGACCAAGTCACCAAGTAAGTCATCTACATCGCTTCTCCCCACAGCAAGCCTTTCACTCTGAACCCAGAGAAAGTCTCTTCATCTCAGCCCTGACTCGAAATTCTAGCTGCCTCCATGTAAGAATCCTCTTGGTTTATTTAATGTTTATTCATTTTTTTCTTTGCTTTTAAATGCCTTCTAAGCTTCCTTATTGTAACCAGGTCCTGAGATCAAAGCCAATGCCACACAGGCCTCTGAGGGCAGGTGCCCTCGCCTTTTCATCCTTTTCCCGGTGCAATTGCCTCCCTCGGACATCACCTAACATCCAGGTTGCAAAGGATGCTGCGGACCGGCTCCCTTCCGGTGGACTTTCCCTCCTCCAGGAGCGCCTCTGGCTCCAAAGCGGCTCTTTTCAATCCGGGAGCCCCCTCCCCCGGCCTCCCTCCCCGAGCGGGAAAGGTGCGAAAAGCAAACAGGGGAAGGCGAAGGCAGTGCCCTTTCAGCAGCTTCTCCGCCTCCTGCCCGCTGTCTGAGCGGTGATTCAGGGGGTGAGAGCTCTGAGCGGGAGGCAGGAAGGGGGACCCCGGCTGCACGTCTGGGTCCCGCTGCGTTAGGCCTGCACAGGGTGGCTTTGTTGTGAGACGTGGAGGGTGAGGAATTCCTGAAAACCCCCTCCTCTGCTCCCCTTTCCCCCAACACACACACCCCAGTATGCAAACGGCAGTGCATTTAGCCACCGGAGAGGGCGCTCCATCCCTGGACCACTCACTGGAGCTAGTGAGCTGGAAGCTGCCTCAGTCCTGGAATGACTCCCCAGGGGAGCATCCACGTGCACCTCTGGGAAGAGGACCCCCCGCCCCCCCCCCCCCATGTGTAAACCTTGGCTGCAAGTCCCGGGGGCCAGGCCAGACAGCTCCATGTGGGTAATCTCAGATCCCAGGGAGTGCAAATGTCACCTCAGAGGAGTAGCACCAAGAAGTCCTAGATCAGCTCCATGAACTTTGGAAGCTGCACGGAAAGCAGCTGCTGGAATGCGCGGGGTGGGAGCCTGAGGTGTTGGTGGGTGGAGGTGGGTGGGCTGCCAGGGGAGGGGGCACTTGGAGGCAGGCAGGCTGCAGGAACCCCGCAAGCAAGCCAGGAGCGGCTCCTTTACTGCACTGGCCACCAGGGAGGGGACCGATTGCAGATTGCAGGGCAGGCGGGTGACTTTCTCAGTGGCCAGCGCACCAGGCAGTTTTTTCTGGAATCCATTGGACAAGCCATCAGCAGCGGCAGCAGAAAGGCAGGGGCTGGACCAGGGCAGGGCAGGTGTGAAGCAGAGCGCTGCCCGCATCCTGGGCTTGTGGCACCAGCTTCAGCACACCGCAATCCAGCAATTCAGCTCACCTCTTTGTTCGTCAGTTCGCCTTTTTAAAACAATTCAATTTTACCTGACAGTGTTTGAAATTAGCAGCAGGAAAATGGAAAACTTCAGCATGGTTTTCTTCTGCTGCTTTTTAACCCAGATCCCAGTTTTCATGGACATTATCTGGGATTTAAAACACAAAATGTAGGCCCTGGCCAGTTTGGCTCAGTGGATAGAGCTTTTCGGTCTGTGGACTTATGGGTACCGGATTTGATTTTGGTTAAGAGCACTTGCCTGGTTGCAGGGTCCATCCCCAATGGGGGGTGTGTGTGTGTGTGCAGGAGGCAGTCAATCAATGATTCTCTTTCATCACTGATGTTTCTCTCCCTCTCCCTTCCTCTCTGAAATAAATAAAAGTATATTTAAAAAAGATAAATAAGTTTAAAAACCCAAATTTATAGTAAATGTGTACTTTAAATTATGTAATTATAATAATATTAATATAAATATCTAACTTTTAAAATTTGTATCATATTTACAATACTTTTCAAAAAATGTTTCCTCATTTACTTCGTCTATAAAATTCAACAGTAATTGCTTAGACTTACTATACACTTCGTTTCATTTCCATGACCAGTTGTTTTTAATACCGTGAGGCCCCCTCACATCTTGATGTCTGTTCTTTTATTCATTTCTCAGGGAACTGTCATGCAAATCTGAATGTGTTTTTCACAGACAGCGTGGGAGCAAAGTATACATTCTGAATTCGCTTAGGAGGCGATCTCGATGTCTTTCTCATACCTGGCCATCGATACGACTGGCAGCAGAATTTGTGTGTCAAACATTTGTCTTCTTTAAACATTGAAATTTCCTTTATTTAACCTACTCATTGAGGATCTTCCATCTACTGGGGTGATTGGTGGGAGTGGAGTTCTCGGGGTGCCATGGGGAAAAGAGTTTGCTGAGGTCCCCCACGAGAGAATGGGGCTGCATGGAGCACTTTATTGGTGATAAAAATTAAGGGGTTCCCCTTCAAAGTCCTATCTTCATCCATCTACTATGGAAAAAAAATCCAATGTTATATTTAGCTGAGATAGAATTAAGGGCTGTACACAAAGTTCCATATTAAGGTCCAGTCCAGTCCGGCTTAGCTGTGTTCTCAGCTGCAGCTCATTGGGTGTGGGGTCCACATGGTCATGGCTCTGTGGCTGCTTCAGGACAAGTGCTGGCACAGACAAGTGCAGGTCCTGGAGCAGGAGAGTGAGAGGGAATAAGGACTAGCACGCAAGAGAGAGGGAACTCCTTGTCCGGGACTTACCCTTCCAAGAGTTTGTGTATTTGCAGTGGTTTGACCCTCTAGCCAATCCGTTGTTCTGACAAGCAAGCACCTTCCCTGCATCACTCTATCTTCACCGCTCACATGATTTCTTCCCCAGAAATCTGCAGGGAAGGAGCTGGTGGGTCCCTGGAGAGTGTGAAGTTGAATCTTCCTGGCGAAGCTGCCCAAATGACCGTGCATATAATGTCTGGCCTCCCCTTTGCTCACTTCCTGTTATTAATATTAATTAACCAACTAATTACAACAATAGCACTGGTACCTCCTGGGTGCTACAGACTAGTGAACAAGACTACAGAGTCTCTGACATTTTTGAAGTTGTATTTAGCAGAGGTTCAAGGACATTATCTTTTATTTTCTTTCTTTCTCCCTCCCTTCTTCCTCTTCTTCCTTCTTTTGAGTAGGTGCATATGGGTATTTTTCTCCTTCATTTTTGAGATTGAAAAGTGTTGAGTTACAGCTGAGAATGTGTCTCTTTTTGTTAATTATTCTTAGTCTGTACAGGGAATTTTGGAATGTTCCAGGTTATGTTAAACATGTTGAACACTCTTGCACCTTCATTTTTTTAAAATAAATATATTGCCCTGACTGGTTTGGCTCAGTGAATAGAGCGTCCGCCTGTAGACTAAAGGGTCTCAGGTTCGATTCCGGTCAAAGGCATGTACCTTAGTTGCGGGCACATCCCCAGTAGTGGGTGTGCAGGAGGCAGCTGATTGATGTTTCTCTCTATTCCTCTCCCTTCCTCTCTGTAAAAAATCAATAAAATATGTGTTTTTTTTAAAAAAAATAAAATAAATATATTTTTATCGATTTCAGAGAGAGGAAGGGAGAGGAAGATAAGGAAACATCCATGATAAGAGAGAAGAATTATTATCAAATGGCTGCCGCCTGCATGCCCCACTGGGGATCAAGCCTGAAACCCATGTGTCCTGACTGAGAATTGAACCATGACTTCTTGGTTCATAGGTTGACACTTAACCACTGAGCCACACTTGCCAGGCATCTTAATGTTTTATTTTAATCTACTTTTTGTTTTTGTCTCTGTTTTTTTTTTTTATTGTGATACCTAGAATAATTTGTTAGGCTAGCTCTTTTCCTCACTAATTTGTTCTTCCATTGTGTTCAGTACTCTGTACATCACAGTTTTTAATTCAGCAATTATACTTCACCCCTGAATATTCCTTCTGGTCTTAGGTCACATGACTGCTTATTCTACTTGTTTTGTGAGGCATGTGTTTTAAAAACGTAATAGAGATATTGTCAAAAATAATTTCTTCTTGAAGCCAATCTATTCCACTGGCATCCATGCCTCTTCCTCTGACTGTTCTCTTTCTTCTGAGACAGTGTCTTCCCGATGTTTGAGCGGTTGGTTCTCTTTCTGTTCATCTATACAAAAGAGAGCTCCGTGGTTTTGTGTAGATTGTACAGGTTTGAAATGAGTCCTGTCTGTGAGGTTTTCTGTCTGATTCTTACAGGTTCTTTAAGAAGGGATAAAGGAAAAGTTTTCATTTACTCTATATTCACTTAGCCATTTTCTGAGATACAAAAGGGGGACTAGGCGGATAGCGGGGATTAAAAAGGGAGCTGAGCCATAACTTCCTCTGGCCCAGGTAAGTGCTTTATCATTTTGTTGACACATCCTCCTGGATACATCTCTTTCTCTGACACCCACAGTTGCTGCTGTGGACTCTTTGAGCTCCGTGCCCTTTGCATCAGAAGTGCCAACACTTTACCAGAGGTCCTTGAGGCCTATACCTTCTCTGCCAGGTATTCCAGTTTTAGCAGGAGTGGTTTTGTCAAGTTCTTGACCTTTCCCCCCACAGGACACAATACAACCCCTTCATACAAAAGCAGTTCCTATCCCTTTTACATTAACCTGCTTTTGTCCAAACTATATTTCAGCACTGACTTAACTCTTCCCTAATAACTACTCTTATCTGATGACACAGCTGACCAGCTAAATACATCATTAACTGGCCTTTCTTCCAGTGTGATTGGATTTGGACAAAGAGAAGGGAAATAGATGTGTTATTGTTAGTGGTGGGGTGTCCTCTGTGTCCCCATCTGTTACCAGTGGAAGTGGAGTTCTTTAGCTGTCACAAGGAATGGGATTTCCTGAGACTCACACATGTTAGGATGAGTGATTTTTATTTCCATGGAATGAAAACCCTGGGTTTCCAATATGAAGTTTCCCTCTTTCCTGCCATGGAAAAAGTCCAACCTTGTCTTCAGCAGGGCACGGACTAAGGCCAG
Source organism: Lasiurus borealis (assembly GCA_004026805.1). NCBI lineage: Eukaryota > Metazoa > Chordata > Mammalia > Chiroptera > Vespertilionidae > Lasiurus > Lasiurus borealis. The sequence goes on along the minus strand of PVJN01000607.1, from coordinate 31,742 downwards.
TGACCAGCATCTCTGCTCCATGTCCAGCTGGACAATCAAGCATCTGGCTGGCTTAGCTTGTGTTCGCAGGTGTATCCAGGTGTGGTCCACTGTGTGGTGGGTCCCCCTGGCCATGGGCCATGTGGCTACTTAAGGTCACATGTCACAGGTCATGGAGCCAGAGAGCTCAAGAGGAAGCAAGAGAACAAGAGCAAGAACTTTCATCGGGAATTTTAACCTTCCAAGTTTTGCGGGCTTGCACTCCTAGCCAATGATCTTTACGTCAGGCTAGACTGACAGATGCGCACCTTCCCCACATCACCCCAACTTCCCTGTGCACATGTCCACCATCCCCTTTCCTTCTAGCCCTTTCCGCAGTGATGTACAGGGAGGGACGGGTGGTTCCCTGGGGAGTGTGAAGCTGTAGCTTCCTAGTGACACTGGAAGATGACCATGCTTACAATGTTCTACCTCCCCTTTGCTCTCTTCCTTTATTATGAATAATCATAACTAGTTAGTGATGGTAACATTATGTGTGACATCATGCATTTGAAAGAAAAGGAATATATATATTTTTAAAATATATTATATTGTGGTTTTTTTTTTTATAGAGAGGAAGGGAGACAAATAGAAAGTTAGAAACATCGATGGGAGAGAGACATCGGTCAGCTGCCTCCTGCACACCCCCCACTGGGGATGTGCCTGCAACCAAGGTACATGCCCTTGACTGGAATCAAACCTGGGACCTTTCAGTCCGCAGGCCAATGCTCTATCCACTGAACCAAACCTGTTTGGGCGGAAAGCAATATTTGTATATAGTCTTTTTTTTTGTTTTCTCTGTCTGCTCAATGGAACGTGTACAGGGTTGAAGGAGATAAGTCAGTCATCTTAGACGTGAAGTGGGAAGTGCATGTTAAGGATGGCAGAACAGTAAAACAGAAAAAGCCTGGGTCCACATTATGCAACTGAAGACCTGGAATGGGTACATTTAGATTTTATGCAAATGAGACACAAAGCTCTCCGTTGTCTAAGTCCTTTCCTATTGCCCTTTATCACATCTGACAGAAATTTCTGTGCATGTCACCTTGCCCTGGTTTCCATGAGTGAAGTAGGTCTTTTCCAGCATTTTCCTAGAATCTAAGAAGAGGAGACATCGCCACCTACTCCCATTCTTGAAACGATTTCCAAGATTGGTAGAATTTGACCTTAAGATGAAGTCACTTTACCTGTGATCAGTTTCCCTCCCGCCCTGTTTTCTGTGATACAGGTGTTGCTCTATCAGGAAGCAGTGCTTTTATTTTTTTATGAAACACATTATTTATAACCTACTACTAACCACCTCCACTGAGCACGGGAATATTTCATGTAATAGAGAGAAGTTCTAACCACGAGTCATATTGAGAAATGGCTTTAGCTGGTTGTGTAACTTAAGAAACACCTATTACTAACATACAGGCTCCCTTACCTTCTCAATGCCCACACCAGAAGATTCCCTTGTTACACCTTTTGCTATAAATTATCTACTGAAGATAGGGCATGGCACTCGCCGTGCCAAGCCAAGCGTCAGATAAGTAGGGCAACCAATGGTTATTTGTTGAGCAAATGGTTATTGATTATTTGTTAACAACTGCTCTCCAGATGTGAAAACAGCTCAAGTTTCCAGAGCGGGAAAGAGGGGTGTTCACACAAGGATAGCCCTGGGCCCAAGAACAAGATATGGAAGCAGGTGGAGCCATATTAGCCCTCACCTGCAACGACCCTCAACTTACTGTCTCCTCAACCCTGAGCTCTGCTTGGTTAGAGTTTCTAGTCTTAAAAGAGACCAACAAATAAAGCGAGGGACCCATTGAATTACAACTTACAGCTGCCAAGAGGGCACTTGAGATTCTTTGTGCCCAGAGAAAGCAGGAAAAAGAGGTGCTGGCATACCGGCAGGGGCCGTTGACCCTCATCAAGGGGAAAAGACAGGGCTGCTTCCAGTGGTTCTCAACCTGTGGGTCGCGGCCCCTTTGGGTCGAATGACCCTTTCACAGAGGTCGCCTAAGACTATTGGAAAACAGCTATTTCCCATGGTCTTAGGAACCAACACACCGCTCCTCGGGGGGAGCAATATAGTTTACTGTTGTCATATGAAGACTGTTGTCCATGCTACACCACGATTCAAGACAAAATTTCATTTATTTGTAATTAGAAATAAATATTTCACAATATATAATTACATATTGTTTTTGTGATGAATCCCTATGCTTTAATTATGTTCCATTTGTAACAATGAAAATACATCCTGCCTATCAGATATTTACATTACAGTTCATAACAGTAGCAAGATTACAGTGATGAAGTAGCAACGGAAATCATTTTATGGTTGGGGGTCACCACCACATGAGGAGCTGTCTTAAAGGGTCGCGGCATTGGGAAGGTTGAAAACCACTGGCTTAGACACATGGTGGTGGGGAGGGCAGGAGCAAATGAGGACTCAGGTGATCTCCTTGGGTGCTCCCTGGTATGCCCTGTCCCTCTGTAACGGAGAATGGGCATGCGCAGCAACTCTGAGCTGAGGAGAAGATGACTATGAAGTGGTCCAAGTAGAGATGAATCTCACCATCGGGGTAAGCCACCATCGTGTGCCAAGATGGTAGCTGAAGGTGAGGGGACTTTAGGGTGCCCGGTGGAGGAGGGAGAAGATGAGTGCCCGGTGCGCTCTGCCATCAGCTGCTGTCCCAGGAGCTGGCGTGCATCCTATTAAACTGCTCTTTCCAAACCCACGTGGGGAGGGTCGCTTTGTAATGTGCTAGTCAGACTGTTGTTTTTTTCTTCATGCCTCTGAAAACTTAAATTTTGTCAAGCTGTGGTGAGAGCTGTGTACCCGTGTAGATTACAGTCTCTTCCAACTTGAGTTAGTCCTTCGGAAAGAGCATCCTGAAAGTTAAGAACTTCTGGGAAAGATAAATAATCCTTACTGCCTCGCTGTTACAACCTGTGACTGGCACTTGTTGGTGGCAATAACATAAACATATTTAAACATGTTGGAGAGTGGAGGGTAATAAAAAACGTATGAATGTATGTGTGTGTGTGTGTGTGTGTGTGTGTGTGTGTGTGTTTGTTTGTTTGCGTGCACATGTGTGTATGCTGGAGGCTGACAAAAGAAATACGGCTAAATCTTCATCTTCCACGAGGAAGACAACAGGTGAAAGCTAAAACTGAGAAAGCCAGGAAGGGCAGTAAATAAAAGCACAGCACAGCATGATGAGAAGGCAAATGAGAATACTCGGCTCAGAGAATTGGGAATGATTGCTCTGCAGAGAGGAAACTGTGATAAAGGGAGATTGCTGTTGGTTTTAAAAGGAGAGGAATTCTTTCTTAAATATGTGCATGCCTACGTATGATTGAAAACATGAAAAATGACAAGAGGAACTCTGCTTGTCCACTGAGTAATATGAATATTTTAAGATGATTTTATTTCTTCTTCATCCTGCATCTTCCTTCTTCTTTACAATGAACAACTTAGAACTTTCAATTCAGTATTAGCATTCAATTATAAGTTGCAATATAATTTATCTTCTGTTTTATGTTTATATTTGTAATGATTTCATAACTTACATTAATAACATTTTAAATTCAGCTATATTTCAGTGGTCTCCATTCCTCCCTTCTTCTTTACTCTCTTTTCCTTTCTTTTTTTCCCCCCAAATTTGATTTTGTCAAAAGTTTACATCTGGATATTGCTGTTGGAGAAAATAGTTTCAGTAGAAGGCAAGTCGAAAGCAGGTGAACCCTTACCTCCTTTTGTCTGCATCACCTTGTCTTCTTCTTCTTTTTAATATATTTTATTGATTTCTTACAGAGAGGAAGGGAGAGGGATAGAGAGTTAGAAACCTCAATGAGAGAGAGAGATCAGCTGCCTCCTGCACGCCCCCCACTGGGGATGTGTCTGCAACCAAGGTACATGTCCTTGACCGGAATCGAACTCAGGACCTTTCAATCCGCAGGCCGACGCTCTATCCACTGAGACAAACCAGTTTTGGCAGCATCACCCTGTCTTCTGTACTCAATTGCTTCTTAGCAGGTGGACAGTGAGAAACAGGGGAGGTGTGTTTACAGGTGTACCTGGCACTTTCTGTCCATGGTCTGGGGACTTCCCCCTAGGTACAGCCAAGGAACCCAGTCCTCTGTCTGTAGCCTAGGCAACAGGCCTTCAGTGGGAACTGCAATGGGTGTGGAAAGCCCACAAAATACCCATAAGCTTAGCATGTAACTTAGAAGGAATGTCTAGAATGTGTATGGATGCCATTTATGGGAGACAAAGAGCCTAGGGTTATGTAAGGCCAAGTCCTGCCGCATTTGGTGCTCAGCCTCTGGAGGAGACTCCGCTGGGCCAGCACCAGTGCCAATAAACAGTGCTTTTCTGAACCTCCGAGTGCATGAGGGTTGTCACTTCTCACTGACCTGATTTCTTCCATAACAATAGGCTATTGACTCCTCAGGTTCCAAATTGTGGGAGCCCCTTTCCACATTCCGCGTGGTTCAGAGTTCCTGTTCAGAGTTCGAGTTCTGGAGGAGGCCACAAGCAAATGAAAAGAGAGACTAGAAAATTATTAATTTAGGCTATTGGGGGCCAGGTGGGAGCCTTCCTCTAGTGCAGCGGTTCTCAACCTGTGAGTCGTGACCCCTTTGGGGGTCGAACGACCCTTTCACAGGGGTCGCCTAAGACCATTGGAAAATGCAGATATTTACATCATGATGCATAACAGTAGCAAAATTTCATGGTTGGGGGTCACCACCACATGAGGAACTGTATGCAAGGGTCGCGGCCTTAGGAAGGTTGAGAACTGCTGCTCTAGTGGAAAGGACTACCTCTTGCTCTGGCCTTTTTCTCCCTTTTATTAAGACTTTGGGATACAACCAGGACCTTTAGGCAGGAAATTCCAAGAACAGAAGTTTACATGAGACAAACAGGGCGAGGCTGCTTCAGCTAACAATGTTTCAACTAAACAGTAAGCGATCAGCTCTGATCTTTCAGAGCCATTAAGGTTGACCAGCCTTCTGGTCTCCTGTCCACATCTTTCTATTAGTGAGACAATGTTTGGTTTCCGGCACAAATGACTCGCTGAGTTAAGTCTTCACCATGCAAATGAGCAATCCAAGGCTCAGATAGTTAACTTAAGCTCCGTGTCACACAGCTATTAGAGAGGAGAGGTGGGGAAAATGCAGTTGTGACTCACACCCAAACTCTTAAGTCATCTTAGTATTATCTATGTCATTCCTTTCTTTAGGAGCAGTTGTGTAAAATCTGAGTGAGGGATGGGAAAGGCTGGGCAGGCGGGGATCATGTGTAGGACAGACTTAGGTTGACGATTGCAGTGAGGGATTTGGGTAAGAAGGGCAGAACTCCAAAGAGGTCAGCATCAAATGAGGGGGCGGGATAAAGACAGCACAGCTGTAGGCAGATCTTATTTTCCTTGTCATTTTCTCATAGAACAATCCTTGCCAAGACTTCTACCTGTTTGACACCTGCCTTTTCTGTAATTACCTAGAAGTCTCCTGTCCCTTCATCAAGGCCTTTTCAAGTTTCTGCTCTTCTGGAATGCTGTCTCCAACTTACCTACTCCTTCCTCTGAGCTGCACTATATGTATATCTGTTATTATCACCATCATAATCCAGTAACTATGATGGCAAATATTAATTGCAAGTCTAGATCCTTGACATCAGTGTTTAATATTTGCAAAGGTATTTCTCTGCACAGCCTAGCTGACTGAGTATCTGGAACATAACATGTGATCCATAGTAGCACTGGGATTTGAACCCAGCTCTGGTTATTGCAGGAATAAATGAATGAACAAATGACAAACAGATTCCCTTATAGGTTTATGTGGGCAATGAGATTTGGGAGAACGTGTGAAATGATTCTTCCTTGTTTTGATATTTTTATCCTGCAGGAAAAAAAGTTCTGATGTTTCACAAAATGGTAGATAACATTTCACCACTCCAGAGATAATTTAATGTATGATCCCCAATCATTCAGTAACTTGTTTTCAGAGCTACCTAAGTTTTACCATCTCAAATATTCCTATACATATTATATTGAGAACCTGAGCAGTGGAGATCCTAGGACGGAGCATAAAGAATGAGCAGCACGTGGTCATGTGGGAGAGAGAGAACATCCCTGTCCATTTCTCCCCTATCAGATCCTGATGGAAATTTATGTGGCTCCTACTTTGTAAGCTCTTAACATTACAGAGCCAACTTCCTTATTAGACACTTTGACATAACTGAGTGAAAAAGAAGTAGTTTTGCAAAGATGATAGAAAATGAACCCCAGTCTCCTCTAGAGAAATGAGTGTTCTGAATTGTTGGTCAGTCAATCTGAGAGAGAAGACAGAGTGTACTGGGGAGACTGTTTTTCAGAACTGCCTGCTTAGATGTTTGATCACCAGTGCAGGGGTAAGCTACTGTCCCCGGATGTGCTATTCTTCCCATGGGCAGGAATTTTTATTCATGTTGTAGACACAAGCACAGAATCTAAAGGATTTGTCCTAGGGAGTTTTGTCTGCAGCAAACCAACCTCTCTACGCTCTCCTGTAGGGACATCTCAAACGCACTTTTTATCCCTCACATCTAGTCTATGCAAAAGATTTCTGTCTCTGGGGGCTTGCCTGTGTTCTAATGAATTTGCTTCAATGACAAGTAACATGGTAGGTATTTCAGAAAGCATCCATAGCCGTTCATCCAGGGGTCATTTAAAATTCCGTCGTATGTGTAATATCTCAGCCCAGCATTTTGGTTGACATGTGTAGCCTCTATTTTCTTTTTCATCCCTTTTTCCCTGAAACATTGTCTTCCTAACTTATCATGGACCTCATTGTTGGGCTGGAAGTGAGGGGAAATTTTGGTGACCTTTGCCAAAAAATAGCCATTTGAACCGAGACTGGTTTGGCTCAGTAGATAGAGTGTCGGCTTGCAGACTGAAAGGTCCCAGGTTCGATTCCGGTTGGGGGCATGTACCTTGCTTGAAGGCACATCTCCATTGTGGGGCGTGCAGGAGGCGGCTGATCGATGTCTCTCTCTCATCGATGTTTCTGACTTTCTATCTCTCTCCCTTTCTCTCTGTAAAAAAATCAATAAAATATATTTTTTAAAATAGCCATTTGACCTTGTGAATGTCAGGAAACTTCTCCTTGCCTCAGATTTTGAATTTGTAAAATGAGATGGTGGCAGTTGGGAGAGAGGGATTGATGAGATGATCTCTCAGTGGTTTCAGATATCATTTCTTTTCTAAGAATTTACTCACATGTCCTCAGCCCAATGTTTGCAACATAGATGGATGTTTCAATCAAATATTTCACAAACACATCAAGGCCAGCATGTAAAAGTGAGTCTGATGCCTTAATAGTTTCCCTGTTGTCCTTTGTGATAGTGAATAATGCTACAGCTCTCTGGTTACACAGGAAACACCTAGAATTCATCTTTGGTATCCCAACTGCATTGCCTGGCACATGCAAGTCTGTCTATTTGACATAAATTCCCCCTCATTCATGGTCCCTGTGTTAGATTGGTCTTGTTGAATTAAAAATGGATAATTGTTTAATAAAAACAATATTTTTGTAATATTTCTTGACATAGTTTTCCTTTAAGTAGCTATACCTTTTGCTGTTAAGACTAGATTATAAGATGGAAGCAAGACTGACATATATAGATACAGAAGAGAGAAAAGGGGGACATAAGAATCTCTTTTCTGGGTTGGGTGTCAGATAGGGAAAGGGGACTTGAAGGGCAAGGGGTAAGGAGGTACTTGTACTGTTTTCCACCCATTCCTTTCAAAGAACCATTATTCTTACTCATTAGAGCATAGCCTTAGGCAATTCCAACTTTGTATTTAGCAAGACATCCAGGTATTATGATGCATACGAAGTAGTTTACATACAATTGAAGAGGCACCTAGATGGATTTAGTAACCTCCCCCAAAAAGGGAAGACTAGGTTTGGTATGAGGAAGTCAGAGGGACAGGGACAGGCAAGGATTTCTATCTTTTTGCTTGTTTGTTTATTATTGTGTATTTCCAGAACGTAAAACACAGCCTAGTATAACATGCTAGGTATATAATAAATATTTATTGAGTAAATAGGTGTGGTATGATACCCAAAGAATCAGACACTGTTGCAGACATTATTACAGGCTACTGAGAGACTAGGCAGCATGAGGAATGTCTTCGGGAGACAGGAGAAACTGCTGATGTCAACTCATGGATGCAACACAAGGATCCAAAGCTGATGCCAAGTTGGTATGTAAGTTCCCCACTCCCACCTCAAAACTCAGCTCTTAAGTTAAGGGAAGAAGAAGGGACAACAAAAATCCGGAATTATTTAGACTTCACTGAATAACAGAGATTTAAAAAATATAGAAGAGAACGAATTATCCTTAATTATAATTTTGTTTTTTCTTCTGTCTCTTGAAGGAATATGACAGTGACAGAAAAGAATATTATCAGCTTGTCATGAGCAAGGGAGCATTCCCAAAAGGAGTCACTCTCATATATTTGTGTCTTTCCCCAAAGCCAGGTTTATCAGGGAAGACTTTCCAATAAGCCAGTAGAGTCGCGTGCAGGTTTCACGCAGAGAAGGGGGGCATCTGAGATAGAAGTGAGCACATCTGGTAGTGGATGTGAAGTCTGGTTCACTAGCACATCTGCAGGCGAAGAGGCAGGCATTGGTCTGAAGCCAGGGGGCTGCATGGTGGCAGGGGTCCTATGGTCATGCTCCAAGGATGACCCCTACCTTGAGTGTTGGTGGTCAGAGCTCTGAGTTCTTTCAGCCCACCAGGGATCGCGATCTTATATCGGTATCCACATGGAGCCCTCACCCAAGTGTCCAGTCTTGCAGTTTTGTGCATTTTGGGCCTCTTCCAAGGTCCTCCCCAACACACCCCATTACCTCAGGAGTTGGCATGTTGCCACTTGACATAACTATCGTTGCTGACAGTGACTCTGCACTGGGTTGTCAATGTGCTGGGTTGACTATATACTGAGTTTCTCTGCTCCCAGTTTTGTTCCTCCGTAAAACTCTTCAATGGCTTCACGTAATGTGGGAGAAGGTTGAGCATTCAGACTTTTTCTGTGGTTGAGCGTTCATGGCTTCACTGTGTCCTCAGTCTTTCCTCTGCTCTCCTGTATATTTCCACTGCTTTCTCTATGTCACAGCCATCATTTTAGGCATCTGGTTTAGAGGTGAGTGACTGGAAAATCTAGTCCACATAGAAACATCTTTGTTTAACTCACATCAAGGTGTTATATGGGCTAGTGATGGTCAGCCTTGCATTGCCAGTATCTGCACACCAACTCTCTCTCTCTCTCTCTCTCTCTCTCTCTCTCTCTCTCTCTCTCTCTCTCTCTCTCTCTGTGTGTGTGTGTGTGTGTGTGTGTTTTTCTCTACTCATGCTAGTTCTCTAAACATGCACCACCCGTTTTTTCTTCCCACCCTTTTAAGGAACGTAGACATTTAAAAAATTCCAACTAAAGTGTTACTTGCTCTGTGAATCCCTCCCTTCTCTATGCCCGGTGGACAAATTAAGTATTTTTGCCTTTGTTTCAATTTCTACCTTGCACGTACTTCTGCCCCAGCAATTATAACACTTGATTTCCTTTTGTTGTGCATATCGATAGCATTGTAAGCCGTCATATAGAGCCATGCGTTGTGTCTTAATCATCTCTTTATCTCTCAGACCCAGTATGCTTTCTGATTCCTAACAGAACAAAATAATGTTTCTTCACTGGAATTTCTCTGCAGTTTCTTCCACCTCTGATGAGTTAAGATGAAAAGAATAATGGAATTTTCAGATTAGAAACAACTGGATTGAGTTCCTAAAGAAACATCCTAGACCTCAGGTCTTACCTGATATATGGAAACTTCTCTTAGCATTTTCTAGGTTTCAGAGAAGTCAAATAAAGTTCCAATATACAGAGATGATACAACGGACAGCATAAGACTAGATTTGAGTGTTTTCTCTCATTTTGGCCATACACTAGCTATGCAACCTTGGAAAAATCATTGGACGCATTTGGCATCAATTTCTTCTTTAATTTAAGGAAAGCCAATAGCTAGCCTCAAATGGTGGTTATACATAAAAGAGATGTGCTAACACAGGTATTGCTGCTCTTTGGAACTGTATTGTTTCTCAGGATCATGCCATTTGGAAAGTCCTTTGTCTCCTCTTTGCTCCTTCCACGGAGAAGCAGTAAAACAAATCCTAGCATAAGAGTTGGAAGCTATTGATTGGGCGAATAAAATAAGAAACACTTTTGTAATAAGTAGTGTTGCAATCACGGCTAAGATTGGCTTTCATTTGATAATGAAACATGATTCCGTGAAATAGTAGTTAGCTAAATGTCAAATGAAGGTTATTCCGTTAAAATGCTGTTTTAGTTCAATCAAGCAAAGACGAACTCCTGCCTCTCTTTGCTATTACAGAGCACAGCTATTAGTGATTTTTTTTTTTTTTTGTATTTATGCAATTTCCTTCGGCTGGAGGAATTTCTGACATGTTTTTATTCGGTTCTTCTACAGTGTAAAGGTTTGACTGGAAATCTTTATGTTAATGAAAAATTACACATTGCAATATATAATATATATTAAAGTAACTCTATAGTGTGTGTGTGTGTGTGTGTGTGCGCGTGTAATTCTAATCTGTTATTTTAAAACAGACCATGTGGTAAGGAATTGAAACATGCATTGCTTTGTCTGAATATGGAGGTTTGGCAAAATGCATATGCTCTCAGGCAACAAGAACTAGCTTTACAATAAGAAGCTAAATACCGGGTGTGACCAAAGTAGGTTTACAGTTGTTCATATGGAAAATAATACAATGATTAATAAGTAATGATACCAGCACTCACCCTGTGTTTGGTGTACTCACCACCGTAGGCCTACTTTAAAAAAAATTTTAAAAATATATATTTTATTGATTTTTTGACAAAGAGGAATAGAGAGTTAGAAACATCGATTAGAGAGATACATCAATCAGCTGCCTCCTGCACGCCCCTCACTGGGGACATGCCCACAATCAAGATACATGCCCCTGACCAGAATCAAACCTGGGACCTTCCAGGCCAATGCTCTATCCACTGAGCCAAACAGGTTTTGGCTGTAAACCTACTTTTGCCCCACCCTGTACTACGATACTACACTTAACAAATCAGTTTGGGCAAATAATTTAAACTTTTTGTGGCTTCGTTTGCCAATCTATGAAATTAAAGTTGTAATTCCTCAATCTTGTTATCTCTTACTTCTAATGTGCAAAGTAAGTGGAGAACTTTAACATTGAAACGTAGAGCATCAGGTGAAGTAAGGAATACTCTGATGAAGCCCAGAGCATCGTCCTTGGGACAGATATACTAGCTCACTTTGTGTCTGTCAATTACTAACGAGTGACCTTCGGCCACTTACTTAGGCCTCAGTCTTCTGTGGCTCCATCTATTAAAAAGGGGGAAAGGGATTTCCCTTAATGAGTTGTGAGGAGCTGAGACCGGTTTGACTCAGTGGATAGAGCATCGGCCTGTGGACTGAAAGGTCCCAGGTTCGATTCCGGTCGGGGGCATGTGCCTTGCTTGCGGGCACATCTCCAGTGGGGTGTGCAGGAGGCGGCTGATCGATGTCTCTTTCATCGAGGTTTCTGACTTTCTGTCCCTCTCCCTTCCTCTCTTATTTATTTAAAAAAAAAAAAGAGTTGTGAGGAACCCAGGGGTGGCATCTGGGAAAGGCTTGCCTGTGACAGATACTCAAATACCGGCAGTCTCAGGGTCGTCCCTCCAGCCATGCCTCCCTCTTTCTAAAGAAATCAAGCTTTTTCTTTCTTTTCTTTTTTCTGAAAAAGTTAGTTGAATATATTCTCACTTGTAGTGCCCATAACTTTTTTTTAATATATTTTATTGATTTTTTACAGAGAGGAAGAAAGAGGGATAGAGAGTTAGAAACATGGATGAGAGAAAGACACTGATCAGCCGCCTCCTGCACACCTCCTACTGAGGATGTGCCCGCAACCAGGACACATGCCCTTGACTGGAATTGAACTTGGGACCTTTCAGTCTGCAGGCCGATGCTCTATCCACTGAGCCAAACCAGTTTCGGCCCTAACTTGTTTTTTGATCATAGTTGTGACAGTTCTTCTCTCTGCTACCTCAAGAAGACAAGGCACCTGTGCTCAAATTGTGCTGAGTCATGGAATGTCTCCCCCACTCATTCTTGTTCTCTTGTCACATTGACTTGACAAATGAGTAACTGCAGGTAAGTCACCTGCTAATATCCTTTCCCCGCAAATGCCTTTATGAAGAAAAGCTGCTTTCCTTAAAAAGAATTTAGGGGTTACAAGAATCTGACAAGATAATGGACATGATAGGAAATACATTTGCTAATCCATCACATGTCAGCTCTGTGCTCCATGTGGAGAGTATGACGTCACCAGCAGAATATTGATAAATATCTTCCAATGGGCCCGCTTCCTTTGTCTTCTCAGCCCATAAAAGAAAAAAACCCTCTTTATTTCAACTGAATGGTGTTAGCTCCACTTCTACCATAACTCTTTGTCTTTTTATTCATTCATTTTACTCCTTTACAGCTTTCATTTCTTGCATAATACATACAAATAGTTGTATATGTGTGCATATATATATGTGGACACATGTGCATAAATTCATATATAGGTGGATGTATGTGCTTATAGGCACATATATATGTATGTATTTATACATGTGAATATGTACATATGTATATACAGTTGATATTTGTGTGTGTCTATGTGCGTATCTCCTGAGAACCACTGCTCAGTATAATTTAAGATTTCACAACACAATTTTAGAAATATAGACTTGACAGGGACTATTGATAGCTGTAATTTTCTTCTTTCATAAATAACCTTTTCAGATTTTCTTCTAAAACAGCCCACTGCCGAAACCGGTTTGGCTCAGTGGATAGAGTATTGGCCTGCGGACTGAAGGGTCCCAGGTTCGATTCTGGTTAAGGGAATGTACCTTGGTTGTGAGCACATCCCCAGCAGGGGGTGTGCAGGAGGCAGCTGGTCGATGTTTCTCTCTCATTGATGTTTCTGACTTTCTATCTTTCTCCCTTCCTCTCTGTAAAAAGTCAATAAAATATATTAAAAAAAATAAATAAAATAAAACAGCCCACTAGTAAGTGTAAACCTGCTTTGTTCCCAGCCACCATGGCAAATGACTCATGATAATATGCAATGAGATTTCCTTCTTAACTTTTTCTTGTTTGAAGAAACATCATATATGGGATCTAAACTGCCCATGGAAGGAAACAAGATGGACCTAGACATGTCCCGAGTGACACAGAGAGGGTCTCAGTTTACCTTCATTCAGAGTTCAGAGCAGGAAATAGAGGCATTTCAGTGGTATGGCCAATGGATGGAGAATCCCAGAGTTCCAATCCAGTGCAGCCAGAAATGATTATTAAAACACACACACACACAAAAGCTTTTATTTTGTAATTTTACTATTGGTAGATATCAAGAACATTTTGCAATGAAAAAGTTTGCAGCAGATAGCAAGCCAATATTTTAATCAAGTCTCATTCTAAATGTCATAGGCGTATACATGAATAGAAATATGCTCTCATTAGTTATATGAGGATGTGATCATTCATCCAAGCCACACACTGGATAACACATTGAATAGCTAGCAGAAGTACAAATCTATGCTAGGCTTGTGGCCAAAACCGGTGTGGCTCAGTGGATAGAGCATCGGCCTGCGGACTAAAGGGTCCCAGGTTCAATTCTGGTCAAGGGCATGTACCTTGGTTGCGGGCACATCCCCAGTAGGGGGTGTATGGAAGGTGGTTGATCAATGTCTCTCTTTCATCGATGTTTTTAGCTTTTTATCCCTCTCCCTTCCTCTCTGTGAAAGATTAATAAAATATATGAAAAAAAAATCTCCTCTATGCTAGGCTTGTGAATGAATGGAACGATGCAAGCTTAGTCATTCCCCGAAAGAATTCACAGCTTCCTTGCTGCTAAAAGACAACCATAGAAGGCGCTGTAGTTCATGGTAAAATGCAGTAAGTGTCTTGAGAGAAGCATGTTAATTACCATTGGGATGTAGATAAGGAAGCATTACTTTAGCTGGGGCTCAGCTTAAGTGAGAAGGATGCCTTGAAACAAATACTTAAACGAGGGAGATAGTCAATTCTGAGGACAAACTAGGTAAAGAGAGAGAGGAGAACTAATAAAGAATGAAGAATGTTGGAGGATTTAATACACAAAGGAGGTAATGAGAGGTAAAACCAGAGAAGTAGCATTGGATTTGATCTTGAAGACACTGAATGCGAGGGCATAGAGTTTTATAATGAGGCAGAGGGGGGTCATTGATTGTTCCATGCAGAATGGCTTGAGGAGAGAGATGAGTCAATGAAAATGACTCTTCCTGGAGAGAAGTATCTCTCTACCAGGTGAGAGAGCAGGAAATTTTAAATAAAAGGCGATAAACAAAGACTTAATGAAGTTTATATGATGAAAACACACACTCACAACACACACACAAACATGAGAGTAAGTGGCTAGAATGAGATATATGAGACTATCGTTAATGGAGTGATTGTGTAGGAAGGAGGCTGTATGAAAAAGTGACTAAATAGTCTCTTAGTAGATGGAGAAACCCTGGTAAATATTTTGAGAAATTTCCCAGTGTGCTCCCACTAGTGTCTACCATGGTGCCTGCCACATCGTAAGCACTCCGTTAATATTTGTGGAATAGATAAATGAAAGATATAGAAATCTAACAAGCCACATGTTTTCTGTGGAATTAGCTACAGCTACACTTAACACACACATAGAACCAACCATCTGGTTCATTCAGAAAAAAAAAACCAACAACAAATCTGCATGTGTGACCATTTGAAAATATGTATCTACAATTGAAAATATTTACAGCCAAAACTGGTTTGGCTCAGTGGATAGAGCGTTGGCCTGCGGACTGGAAGATCCCAGGTTCGATTCCGGTCAAGGGCATGTATCCTGGTTGCGAGCACATCTCCAGTAGGGGTGTGCAGGAGGCGGCTGATTAATGTCTCTCTCTCATCGATGTTTCCAACTCTCTATCCCTCTCTCTTCCTCTCTGTAAGAAATCAATAAAATATATTAAAAATATTTACAGGTGTTATAAAATTATGTATGAAGGAGAGACAAGTCAGCTTACCTGAGTTTGAATATGTGCTCTGCCTTTGACGAGTTCTGTAAGTGCCTCAGTTTCCTGCATTTTACACTATGGAGATGATGTAGTAGGTCGCTCTTTGCCCTGTGGTGAGCATTATGCATTGGCACATGAGAATTGTTTAGAAGAGACTGAAACATGGCACACATTATGTTAATATTTGCATGTTATTATTATTTAATAAGGTATTTTTTAGAATTTCCATGATCTCTTTATAGTTTGTGTTCCACCTTAAAATTTCCAAATCACATTCACATACGATATCTTAATTTGTTTATCCATTCCACACCCATTCCTTCCATGTTGTCAGTGAGGACAATTAAAATGTCCTGCCTACAATGGTACAACAGAGTCACAAGCCTAGATCTTCTAGCGAATGGGCATTATTCCTAAATGGCATTGTGTTTTTTAAGGACATTTTTGTTGATTTCAGAGAGGAAGGGAGAGAGAGATAAAAAAATATCAATGATGAGAGAGAATCATCGTTTGGCTGCCTCCTGCATGCCCCAGACTGGAGATCGAGCTACTATCTCAGGTGTGTACCCTGAAAGGGAATCAAACCATGATCTCCTGGTTCATAGGTCAATGCGCACCCACTGAGCCTGACAGCTGCGCTAACTGACACTGTTTTTAGTATTAGATGGAGAAATCAAAATAACCTCATTTGGTCATTCTTAAGCTAGAGCAGGTCACAGAATCAGAGAGGTTGAATGCATTACCTAAAGCCACACAGCTAGAAAGTCATGGGAGATAGGTAGACCATGAAGTCAGCCCCGTGCTTCCAAGCCCTGTCTCTTGGTCAGAAGTGACGTGTGAGGCCCTAACCGGTTTGGCTCAGTGGATAGAGAGTCTGCCTGTGGACTGAAAGGTCCTATGTTCAATTCCAGTCAAGGGCATGTACCTTGGTTGCAGCCACATCCCCAGTAGAAGGTGTGCAGGAGGCAGCTGATTGATGTCTCTCTCTCATCGATATTTCTAACTATCTCTCTCCCTTCTTATCTTTAAAAGATCAATAAAAAATATTAAAAAAAAGAAGAGAAGTGACATGTGGGAGGCAGAGTGAAACACTTGGAAAAGGTGGAGGAAAGGCATCGCTACGTGTGTCAGTGTGTGACTCCTCTCTTTCTCCCTGGGGTCTCCTCCTGATTCTGACCTGTGAGGGCTCAGTTTCTCTCCCCCACCCCTCTGAGGCCCATCTCTTGGCCTCCCCTAGGCCCGCTGTGCCAGGGCTTTGAGTAAACAGCCCAGCCATAAACCCTCCATGTAGGTGCAGGGAAGAGCTGTTTTTCATCAGGGCGCCGCGGGCGGCAGGGGCTGCCAACTTCCCATCAAAGCCTCATAAACCCTTTTACGAGGCCCATAAAGCGCTGCCTACTCGTGTTAGGGGAGAAGAGCACAGCCATCGGCCTCCAACCCCGCTGCTTTCAGCGGCTGCGTGGCCATACATCAGCCCCTCAGCAGAGCCAGCTCGGCCACAGCCCGTAAGAAAGTGCTCTTTGTGTCCCGCGGTGGGCCGCTCCCCGCAGCAGTGCCTGATCGCCCTGAAGAGCGGGCCTGGGCGGTGGTCGGCGGCAGAGGTCGCTGGGAATCTGGTCTTCCGAGCTGAGCTGGGAAAGCACTGGCTGCAGAAGGTTCCTCCCTGCGGAACGTGAGAGAGAAGTCTGCTTTCTGACGCCTCTCAGGACTTACCCACTATGGTGGTGCCCCTGGATATGTATTCATGTTCCTGGCATGGACTGTGGCTACCCCATCCCGCTCCCCCAAAAATATTTAAAAAGGTAAACTACCTTGAGAGTTAGGGTCATGGAACTGCCCAGCCTGCAAGGTTTTCTTTTCTTCTTCTTCTTTTTTTTTTTTAAATATATATTTTATTGATTTTTTACAGAGAGCAAGTGAGAGGGATAGAGAGAAACATCAATGAGAGAGAGACATTGATTAGCAGCCTCCTGCACGCCCCACACTGGAGATGTGCCCACAACCAGAATACATGCCCTTGATCGGAATTGAACCCGGGACCTTTCAGTCCGCAGTCCGACGTTCTATGCACTGAGCCAAACCGGTTTCGGCTCCAAGGTTTTCTTATGTCTCATATAATGCTTCATCTTCTCCGCTCTATGTTAGAGAAGCAGCCAGTTTGAGAACTCAGGGCTGGAGTAGTGTTGGATGGCAATTTGCAGGTTCCCCAATTTTCTCCAGTTAATAGCTATTTTTATCCCACTATACCGTAAGCACCTTTAGCTACAGGCATTGCTTCTATTTCTCTATTTATAAGAGTCTACTCTTGTGCCTGGTTTACATAGAAAGAGTGAAAAGCTGTTCATGAAATGAATTTATTATTACATGTATCAGTCATTCTATGCTAGGTTATGCTGTGGTAACAAACACAACATTGGCAGCTTATTTCTCACGCTTGCTGTAAGTCCACCTCAAGTTGCTTGCTTCATGCCATCTTTACTCTAAGATGCAGATGAATGGGATGGTTTCTGTGTGCAATATCTTGAGTCTGTTGGCAGAGGGGAAAGAGGACAGTGGAGTGAACCACATGTTGGTTCAAAAGTGTCGCTTCAGAGTTAGATACCTTAATTCTGCTCACATTCATACGTCATTGACCAATTCAAATGGAAGCCAGGTCTGACTTCATCAAGCTGGGAGATGATAATTCTCCCACAAACTACCACTTTATTAATTTCCTTTATGCTTTGCCAGAGTTTAATATTTACTTTCATTTGATGCCCCTAAGATACACCTTAGAGCAGTAGTCAGCAAACTCATTAGTTAACAGAGTGGCAAACCGCAACTTGCGAGCCGCATGAGGCTCGAGAGCCGCAGTTTGATGATCACTGCCTTAGAGAACATAATATTTCACTGTCATATTGTAGCAGGGTCTGGATATGAAAACTAATCTGAAAATTTCAAGAGAAGATTTTTTTTTAACATTTGAAGATGAAGCCAGTGACAACAAACCAATAATGATGGCTTTTATTTTTAAAAAATATATTTTATTGATTTTTACAGAGAAGAAGGGAGAGGGACAGAGAGCTAGAAACATTGATGAGAGAGAAACATCGATCAGCTGCTCCTGCACACCTCGCACTGGGTATGTGCCCACAACCAAGGTACATGCCCTTGACTGGAATCAAACTGGGACCCTTCAGTCTCCAGGCTGACACTCTATCCACTGAGCCAAACTGGTCTTGGCTAATGATAGCTTTTAATGGAAAAGTTTCATTCCTGTTATGTTCTGTCTTAGCAAGAAGGCACAATGCCCAGAACAGCGATGCCTCGAGCACCAGAATGATCTTGTCATTACAGACAAATTCCGTTATCACTGTCAGCTTGCAGTTACTAAGGCAAAGCAAAAGTTTGATACATTTTTAGGAAGATTTACAACGAAAATTAATTGAAACAAACAAACACAAAACAGTTTCTGTTGAAATCGCTTCTCTTTTCTTGTAGGAGGAAAGACCAAAAGAATATTACAGTCAGGATGGTGTTATTCTGCTTCTTAGATTATTCAGTATGAAATCCATTTCTCCAAGTAAATGACCTCAGTAAGATTATCACTGAGGTTCAGAGTTTGCTAATAGACTAGAGAGGAAAAGATACACATTAAATTAAATTAAATCAAATTAAAGATAGAAATGAAATCATTAGCAATAAAAAAATAAGGCATTCTGAGGAGGACTACACTCGGGGTTTAAGTCAATTTTAAGGATTGTGGAGGAGAGAAATTAATGTCGATTGATTTAACGTTTGCAAAACATGGCGCTGCCTGCTTTTTACATATGGGATTTTGTAAAAAACGACTCAGTGTAAGAGTTACTCCTATGAGAAATCTCTCCCTTTACCCTCCAAAATTAATTGATTAAATATAGTAGCAGCTAGTACGTGTTGAACCTATTTACTAAGTACTTTACAGTTTGTTTTCAATCAGCAGTGTGATTTTGCACCCAGAAGAAATCTGATGATGCGTAGAAATGTTTTTGGTTTTCACACATGATGGAGAAGAGGGGAAAGGATTGTACTACTGATATATGGTGGGTCGAGAATAGGGATGCTGTAAACATACAAAGCAAGGCCAGCCCCCTGACAAAGAATGATCTAGCACAATGGTCGGCAAACTCATTAGTCCACAGCGCCAAATATCAACAGTACCATGATTGAAATTTCTTTTGAGAGCCAAATTTTTTAAACTTATACTTCTTCTAATGCCACTTCTTCAAAATAGACTCACCCAGGCTGTGGTATTTTGTGGAAGAGCACACTCAAGGGACCAAAGAGCCACATGTGGCTCTTGAACTGCAGTTTGCCGACCACGGATCTAGCGAGCAGTGTGAACAGTGCTGAGATTGAGAAATCCTATGTAGATACAGTTCTAAGGGTTTAGATCACAAAATCAGATAGCTAAGGTGACTCACTAAATTTGTGGTAATTCTGTATTTATGGAGCCCATATTATGGAGGCTATATGGTATATAGTTGTTGCCCCATGAATATATTTTTGAATAAGTGAATGGATGAATATGCAATTATTTAGGAGTTTTAATTGTTTATTCAGTATTACTAATAAAAATAAATTTTTATTATGTGCAGGTATGGTTCAAGTTTTTTACACAATTTTTTTAAAAATCAAATATTGTGCTTCTATTTCTTTTTTTAAAAATATATATATTTTATTGATTTTTCACAGAGAGGAAGGGAGAGAGATAGAAAGTCAGAAACATCGATGAGAGAGAGAGACATTGATCAGCTGCCTCCTGCACACCCCACTGTGGAGATGTGCCCACAACCAAGGTACATGCCCCCGACCAGAATAGAACCTGGGACCTTTCAGTCCGAAAGCTGACACTCTATCCACTGAGCCAAACCGGTCTCGGTTTTTTACACAATTTAATTATTTAATCCTCACAACAACCTTGTGTAGTGAGGATTAAATAATTTTTATCTCCATTTTACAAATGAGGACATGAGCACAGAGAGGTTAACAACTTGTCAAAGTCTCCGGAGCTAATCAATCTGAAGCTGAGATTTAATTCTGGGCTGTCTGGCTTCAGAATGTGGGATATTCACAAAGCTCAGATGCTTATCAATGTGGTAAGTGACATCAAGGAGAAATACTGGGAATTAGGTGAGGGGGGTGACCTCGCCTAGGGCATCAAGGAGGGCTTTGTCATTAACGAGGAAGAGAGACTGAAAAATATCTTAAAAGGAAGAACTTTGGGGAATTCTAGTGAAAAGCATAAGGTACATTTCTGTTAGTTTGTGAATGCTAGATAAATGGATTATTGACATCAAACTTTTAATATTGAAGGGAATTTAAAGACATCTAGAAATCTGGTTATCCCAGATTGGAATGCTGAAGGATGACAATTGCTGCCTTACTGCTTTCCTAGCCACATAGGAAAAGAGAAAACAAACTATAAACAAATGAAAACACCTTTTCACTCCCCTAGTACAGTGGTACCTCGAGATATGAGTGCCCTAACATATGAGATTTTTGAGATATGAGAGAGCGATTTTTGCTTTGAAATAGGAGCGACATTTGAGATAGGAGTGATCACGAGGATCGGCCGGCTGCACACGACCCACCAGTTTAGCGTGACTCCAGTGTCTCATAGTTTCCCACGCCTCAAGGTTACGGAAGGAATTAAACTCGTATCTCGAGGTACCACTGTACTGAGTTTGAAAACAGTAGTCCTCAGTTCAAATGTGGCGCAGTCATGAATTTTGTAAATAAAGCTTTATTGGAGCACTGTCACACTCATTTGTTTATGTTTTGCCTATGGCTGCTTCCTCATTCCAAGAGCGGAGCTGAATACCTGTGACAGAGACCACACGGCATGCAAAGCCTAGATGTTCACGATCTGGACCATTTCAGAAAACATTCTCTGACCTTTGCCACAGGACAGAGCTGCCAAGATTTGAAAAATAATATTTTTGTCAATTACACAGTGCTGTAATTTTTTCCAGAAGTAATCTCCAGATCTATTTCGTGGGCTTTGCAAAGTATAACCTTGGCCGTTGAGCTCTTGTTTGCAGAGAGATGATCTGAAGGGCTGTGGCTATGGCCTGATAAATCAATATACAGGCTTTACTGAGTAAGTGGAAGGCTATTTACTTTCATCCATAAGAAAACGCTGAAAAATTCTAGGCGGTTTAATTGCTACCAGAGTTCTCATGACAAATAAACCAACCTATATTTCAAGCAGCATGCTAACCGACCTGAAAGCTATAATTATTGTTACTGCGCATAACTTGCAGCACAAATACGCCAAGGTGACCCAAGTTCATTGCTAGTGTTTGTCTCCAAAGTACTTATTTTTGTTCACATGTTTTTATTTTATTTTTTAAAATATATTTTATTGATTTTTTACAGAGAGGAAGGGAGAGGGATAGAGAATTAGAAACATTGATGAAAGAGAAACATCGATTAGCTGCCTCCTGCACATCCTCTGCTGGGGATGTGCCTGCAACCAAGGTACATGCCCTTGACGGGAATCAAACCCGGGACCCCTCAGTCCGCAGACTGAAGCTCTGTCCGCTGAGCCAAACCAGTCAGGCTGTTCACATGTTTTTAGATAATTTTTTAAACCTTAGTATGATCTAGATCCTTTTAGTGAACAATTCTTTAAAGTATAGTTATTTTAACGACTTTGTCACATTGGCTTTTAAAAAATAGTGGTGAGTATAGAAAACTAATGTACATAGAAGCCATTTTTACACCTGGGCATTGCAGTGTAACGTACGTATAGAATGTTGCACACACTGTATGTCCAGTTCAACGTATTCTCACAAGTTGCACACATCTGTGTGAACAGCACTTTGATAAGCAGAGCGTTTCTGTAGCCTTTTATGCTGGTTCTGAGTCAAAACCTCATTTCTAACATATTTGTTAGTTTTGCCTACTTTTATTTACTCCTTTGTGGCTTTCGATCAACTTGCGATCTGTAAGATTCATCCGCATTGTTACACATAGAGTGGTGATTTTTTCATTCTCATGCCTGTAAAACATTCCGTCGGGTGGATATATACTTTTATTTATTTTTCTGTGGAGGAGGGTTTGGGTTGTTCCCAGATGGAGGCTATTTATTACAAATAGTGCTCCAATGAACATTCTTTTTCAGTGACATTTGTTGAACACATAAATATACTTCTCCTTTTTGTACTGAAATATATATATATATATATATATATATATATATATATATATACACACATACACACACACACACACACACACACATATATATATATATATATATATATATATATATATATATATATATATATATATACACATACATATACATACATACACACACACACACACACACACTGAGTGGCCAGATTATTATGATCTCTGAATACATAATAATCTGGCCACTCAGTGTGTATATATTCAGGCCCAGTGCATGAATTCATGCATGGGTGGGGTCTGGCCAGCCTGCCAGGGGGAGGGGACATGGGCAGTTGGCCAGCCTGCCTGCTGGTCGAACTCCTGGTCAAGGGGACAATTTGCATATTAGTCTTTTATTATATAGGATATACACTGAGTGGCCAGATTATAATGCATTCAGAGATCATAATAATCTGGCCACTCAAGTGCGTATAGGTATATGTGTATCCTGTGTAAAATGAATTATCTTCCTTTGCTATATTATTTCTTGCCCAGACTAAAAGAGAGGAATTAATTTGAAATCATTCTTGACAGTGAATTAAAAAATCTGTTGTCATAGAAGCATTACATTTCACATTTTAAAGAACTTCAGGGGTTGTCTCAGGTGATCTCCAGGGTTAATCTGATGGTTGTGTCACTTCTCTGATATTCTCAAAAAATAGACAACTATCTTCAGTTTCTTTACCTTCAGGTAAAAGAAACTCAGTTTCTGAAGAGGCAGTTGCTTCAATTTTTAAATAATTAGAAAGTTCTCTCAAAAGTCAGAGAGATTTGAGCTTCATTTCTCTTCTGCGTAGTGATCTTAGAGATATTGAAAGATAGTTGTTGCGTCTTTGAAAAAAGGGTTTCCCCCTCTTTTTTGTATTGATAATTATTTCTGGATTCTTTATCATCATGAAAAATACTGCATTGAGGCAGTCTAGTCCATCATGATGTCTTCTAAATATTGATGCTCGTTAGAGAGAGACAGAGAGAGAGAGAGAGAGAGAGAGAGAGAGAGAGACTAGAAATCTGATAAAAAAGTCAATGAATGTTATTTCTAGATATGAGGAAAACAGACAATTTAAATTCCTTTGGCTTATATTTTTCCTAGGAGGTATAGAATGAACCGAGAAACTTTTCTGGGGCTTAAACAATATGGTGTCAAAAGCAGAGCAAAATCCCTAGAGAATCACCAGTCCAGTGTGGCGTGGAAAATAATTGTTTCTCTTTGATATTGACTCCAAGTTTTCTATATGTCCAGTTTAATTATGTTAGTTATTTTGGGGAATACATTTAATGATCCTATCATTTGTGACCCATGATCCATGAACATCTCATGATAACTTTCCCTTATTAAACAATTATTTATTGAACATTGATTGATCAAATAACACGAGGTATCCGAGTCTCTGTTCTTATGGAGCTTGCAGCTGGTGAGGGGCATTGACGTATATACCACCCAGTGTACATATATGATAATAGCTGCAGCACACGTGACTCCAGAGGAGACCCGGCCATTGAACAGACTCGTTCCAGGAGCTCTGGAGAGAGGATGCTCGGGTTTGAGGAGAGTAGAACCAGTGTTATATCTGCAGAGCACTGGGAAGGGGAAAGGACGGGTGTCCTGAGGTCTTGGGGAGGATTAGGGAAGTGAGACAGGTGTCAGTTTAGGGAAGAGCATACGATTCTCAAAGGCTTTCTGAAAGTTACCCTGAATCCAGCAGGGCATCAGTAAAATATGTAAGCTGTGAGGTGACAGGATCAGACTGGGTGGTTTGTTTTTTTTAAAAATATATATTTTATTGATTTTTTTACAGAGAGGGATAGAGAGTTAGAAACATCGATGAGAGAGAAACATCGATCAGCTGCCTCTTGCACACCCCTATTGGGGATGTGCCCGCAACCCAGGTACTTGGTAAGTGCCCTTGACTCTGCCCTTGACCGGAATCGAACCTGGGACCCTTCAATCCGCAGGCCGATGCTCTATCCACTGAGCCAAACCAGTCTCCGCTGGGTGTTTTTTTTTTTTTTTTTTTTAAACAAACTCATTTTGCCCGCGTCGTTTTCACAGGACCCCGTATTCATCCTTCAGGATTCCAGTTGAGGTGGCAGTTTGGTCATCGAACAAGTAGCATTGACTCCGTGCACAGTTGCTCTTTAATGGCCGGGGGAGAAAAACTAATGAAGCCGCGCTATTTCCCTCCTCCACCGGCTCTGAAAATTTTTCATTTTTCCTGGCTCTCCCGTGGATGTGAGCTGCAGACTTCAAATATTTATTTAATTTTCCGGGTGTTGGTGGATTTACTATCTCTGCAAAGCAAGTGTGACATAGCTTTCTTTCATATTCATAACGCTGTCTGAGCCCGGCTCGCAGGCCTTTTGGATCCTGTTTCGCCCAGAAAGCGATCCCCTGGACGCGGGACTGGGCCCTCACAGCTGTGCTTGTGTTAAGCGGTTTCAAGTCCAAAAATAATCACGCCCGGGGTGACCGCGGGGCGCTGGGCTTTCTTTTGTGTTCAAGTTCGATTTGGATCTGCGCGGCCGAGCGTGCCAAGTTTGTCATCGAAAACCCCTGGAACGCGGGAGAGGGAACGGGGTTTGAGGTTAGCTGTGCAGAAACGGGGCTTTTTATTAATCCTGGAAAACAGCCACCTTGATTTCAGGAAGGGTGGAAAAGCGGGACGGTGTCTCTTTCACTTTGAAACAACATGCGACCTCTTGTTACGTGCTTTACCCCCAAAGAGTGTGTACCGTGTGGTGGGGCTGCCTGCAAATCAGCGCTGGCAGGGGGAGGCATGGCTGAATCACGCCTTTTCCTCCCCACATGGTCAAGGTCTTCGCTGAGTGGGCTCATCTGCCCGCTGCTCTTTGGCATCTGTCAAAGCCAGCCCTTGAACATCAGGCAGGTGACAAGCACAGGACTTAGCCCGTGGCTCTGCGCCTGCATTTCCCCATTTGGTCTGGTTGACCTCTGTCCCCTCAGCTGGCTGTCGTTGAAATCACTGAAATGAGTAAAGCAGGGAATTGTGTCCACACGGAAGCTGGGCTCAAAATGACCTCCAGCTTTCAACCCGGCTCACGCTGTCGGAAAGGAGAGGACCGTAGATGACCGGGCCTCTCCCTGCAAAATCCTTGCCTCGTTGGCACCTTTCTTAGTGATTCTGGTACTCGGTGCTATGAATTGAATTGTGCTCCTCCCTTACCCTCCAAGATGTTGACTTCTTAACCTTCACTACGTCCAGGCTAAAGTCCTAACCCCTCTTGCGTCAGCACGTGACCTTGTTTGGAAGTAGGATGTTAAGAGATGTAGTTAGTTCAGGTGAGGTCATCCTGCAGTAGTGTGGGCCCATAGTGCAACATGACTACATGTACCATAATCAGAGGGGAAACTGGGACACAGAGACACACTCTATGTGAGGATGGGAGCTTTGTTGCCACAAACCAAGAACGAGCTGATGGCAAGAAGCTGGGAGAGAGGCCTGAACGTGACCTTTGATCCCTGGCTTGTAGCCTTCAGATCTGTGAGACACTCAATTCTTATTCTTACTCTTTATTTTTATTTATTTATTTATTTAAAATATATTTTATTGATTTTTTTTTTTTTTTTTTTTTTTTACAGAGAGGAAGGGAGAGGGATAGAGAGTTAGAAACATTGATGAGAGACATCCATCAGCTGCTTCCTGCACGCCCCCCACTGGGATTGTGCCCGCAACCAAGGTACATGCCCTTGACCGGAATCAAACCCAGGATCTTTCAGTCTGCAGGTCAATGCTCTGTCCACTGAGCAAACCAGTTACGGCTTATTCTTACTCTTTAAACCACTCAGTTTGTGGTTCTTTGTTACAGCAATCCTAGGAAACTAAAACACTCTGATTACTCATCTCTTTCTCCCTTTTTTTAATTCTATCTATCATCTATCTATCTATCTATCTATCTATCTATCATCTATCTACCTATCATTTATTTTATAGACCTTACATGAATATTTTGAACATGTTCATTCAATAAGTTCTTTTGTGAGCTCCTCTTCTGTCAATTTCAGGTTGATAAAACATTTAATATGGTTCCTTCAGTATATTTATAACTACGCCAGCATATCTATATCTATATTTATAGTCCCTCAATTCAAATTATTATAGGTAGATTATTATTTAAAAGGCTATTTTCTAAGGAAGCATCTTCAGAGCAAAATAACAACAGTAACAGCAATGAGAGTTAGAAGTCACCAAATCAGCAGAGTTCTTTAATTCCAGTACTGTTTCATCATCATTTATGGATTTGATTGACTATAGGATTTTCTCCATATTAAAGAGTTCTTAGAGTAATTTTGGAAAACATTTCCAGAAATAAGGAATAAGGGAACTAAAGAAGGCTCCTATTTTCAATTCAGCACTTACTAATCATCAAACATGATGAAGAGCATTCCTACCTAAGAATCCACTGGGAAGCAAACAGGAGCTATTGGCATTGCAGTCCTTCCCAATGGACTCCGACGGAAGCCAAATAATCCTATGGAGATCAACCGCCTCTGTATGACATTAATTTTTTTTTTTAAAAATATATTTTATTGATTTTTTACAGAGAGGAAGGGAGAAAGATAGAAAGTCAGAAACATCGATGAGAGAGAGACATCCATCAGCTGCCTCTTGCACGCCCCACAGTGGAAATGTGCCCGCAAGCAAGGTACATGCCCCCAACCGGAATCAAACCTGGGACCTTTCATTCTGCAAGCTGATGCTCTATCCACTGAGCCAAACCGGTCTCTGCTCTCTGTATGCCATTAAACCGTGCTGCAGTTGACGCTGGACAGATTTCAGCATCCATTCCATTGTCTTGACACTTTTAATTACCTTGGGGAAAAATCTGTGTCTGAGTTGACATCTATACATATAAAAGCCAATCAGCTGGAAGGACTGTAACGGCCAGAATGACTGGTCTCTATGGTGCACTCTATGGCTAGCCAATCTCTTGTGCCCCCTCTCCCCGCAGCCAACCCTGTTTCTGATCACCGCTCTCCACCCCGATTGGAGGTGGGACCAGCTGGCCAACCTCCTGTGGCCTCTCTCCCCTGATTGGCCCTGATTGGGCTGGCCTGCTAGACCCCACCCATGCACGAATTTGTGCACCGGGCTTCTGGTTTTATATAAAGTCAGACATAACTGGGCAAACAAAGGTGAGAACAGGATAAAAGACAGTGGTCATTTATGTATGTCATGATGTAGTTTCAAGAACAGATAAACTCATCCTGCATTTTCCTGTAGGGTTCACAGTGCAGGAGGTGAAGAAGAAACTGAAAAAGTCTAGATCAGAGGATTTTTTTTAAACAGCAATATGAACACATGCTCATTTCTAAGATGAATATATTTTTTATTATATACCGAAAGATTTGTATTGTTTTATTTTTTGAATCACATTTTTTTATTGATTTCAGAGAAGAAAGGAGAAGGAGAGATAGAAACATCGATGATGAGACAGAATCATTGACCAGCCACCTCCTACATGTCCCTTCCTGAGGATTAAGCCTGTAACCCAGGCATGTGCCTGACCTCCTGGTTCATTGATCAACGCTCAACCGCTGAGCAACACTGGCTGGGCTGGTTTTTTTAAATTGAATTTATTGGGCTTATGTTAATTCTCCTCTTTTAATTAGTTATTTTTAAAAAACACAACAATAACTTGGTTTCATGAGCGTACCCACTACACTGAAGGTGAGCTGGACATCCTGTCGTCTGGCCTGAAGAATAGTCTGGAATTCTTCTCCCAGTCACTCTGCCTTGAGCTGTCCTTCTATAATTGCTTTACATATTCCAGCACCAGTGCCCAGTCTCCTTGCCAACGAGCTCAGTGGCCGTCTAACCCAGTTTACCCTAGATGCCCAGTGGCAGTGTGGATCCCCTCCCAGGTCCAGCTGTAGGCCAGGGTAGCAGAGTCTTCCTCGTGTCAGGCTAGACGGACCACGTTAATGACACTCGTGGCAGAGCCCTCAAACGACTTCCACCAGCCAAGCTGGTGTCATAACTCATTTTTAGCACATAGGTCCTTTATGCTCTCCATAGCTCTGGAAATGAAATTTGCCAACTTGGAATGTTAGACTTATTTTAGAAGTGGCTTTTGAGCTATCAAGGTAATTTAAGATGAGGTTAACCATACTTCTGTTTGGAAGAAGTAGGATAGCCAATTTACGATCTTTGCAAAAACTCTTTCTGTGGCTTAGTCCATCGGCATATTTGAATATTAATCATCTGTAGCACATTGGGTAAGTCACAAAAGTGCATGTTGAAAAAGTGAGCTTCTCTGTATTAATAAATAGTAAGCGAGAATAAATTGGGAAGAGTGTTAACTCATTCAATAAGGAATTATTTGAAATTTACCTCATTCCCAGCACTAAGCTGTAATCTGTAGATACAGTGATGGGTAAGATGAAATGTGCCCTGCTCGCAGGAGGTTCCCTTGTAGGAGACGCCCCCACCCTTTAATATATTTTATTGATTTGTTAGAGAGGAAGGGAGAGGAATAGAAAGAAACATCGATGAGAGAGAGACATCGATCAGCCACCTCCTGCACACCCTACACTGGAGATGTGCCAGCAAGCAAGGTACATGCCCCCAACTGGAATCGAACCTGGAACTCCTCAGTCCACAGGCTGATGCTCTATCCACTGAGCCAAACCGGTCTCAGCGAGGCACTCCCCTTTTAGTGGTCAAGGAATATGTCATGTAGCAGGAGTCAAGTTCCAAAATACAGTGAAATCCAATGTAAATAGAGACTGGAGTGCTAGGTGACTTTCTACGAACAAAGAACAGTGAAAACAAATGCAGTTACACAATGAAAAGTGAAGTGGGACAAGTCCCTGGAATATTAATCCAAAGCAAGATCAGCATTGTAGCCGAAACCGGTTTGGCTCAGTGGATAGAGCATCGGCGTGCAGACTGAAGGGTCCCAGGTTCGATTCCGGTCAAGGGCATGTACCTTGGTTGCGGGCATATCCCCAGTAGGAGGTGTGCAGGAGGCAGCTAATCGATGTCTCTCTCTCATAGATGTTTCTAGCTTTCTATCCCTCTCCCTTCCTCTCTGTGAAAGATCAATAAAATATATTTTAAAAATTTTAAAAAAAGATTAGCATTGTATCAAAGGAGGTGCTTAGACCTTCATTCTGGCAAATTGTAAAATGAGGCCACTACTACTATTCTGCTGTTCTTTCTATCCATATCTCCCCTCCCCTACCCCCTCCTTCCCCACATTTCTTCCCCTTCTTCCCTCTTCCACTTTTGTAATCTCAGGAGCAGACTCTTTGCATACCGTGCTTATTAAATCTATAATGACACAGGCAGCGGCAGGATGTGATTAGAAAACTTCTGATTTTCTAATAATCCACCAAAAACACCATTATATGCTTTTTCTATACAGTGGAGGGGCGAGTGGGTGGACATGGTCCTGTTTGTCTCTTTTATTGCCGACGCTCAGGGGAATGGGAGGGAGTTTTCATTTGTTGGAGGAAATCTGCTCCAGACTGTGTGCTATTATCGTTAAAATTCTAGTCTTAATCACTTTACAGTTGAGGCAGTTTGGAGAGAACGTTCTAAAAATGGGGAGAAAAAAACCTATTTATTCAGGAGTTGAATTTCTCTAGATGTCCATGGAGATAATTCCCCCCAGTGGTCCATTTAACGGGGAATAATACACAGAAGTAGGGATTAAACGTACCTAGGGAGCTTGAAGGCCCGGGGTTTTGGTTTCTGTTGTGCCACCAAAGTTCTGTGTAGTCCTAGATAAAACACATCTCTCTCAGAGCATCATTTTTATTATCTGTTGAATCAAGAGAATTGGCCTGGCCGAAACCGGTTTGGCTCAGTGGATAGAGCATCGGCCTGCGGACTGAAAGGTCCCAGGTTTGATTCTGGTCAAGGGCATGTACCTTGCTTGCGGGCACATTTCCAGTGTGGGGTCTGCAGGAGGCAGCTGATCAATGTTTCTCTTTCATCGATGTTTCTAACTCTCTATTCCTCTCCCTTCCTCTCTGTGGAAAATCAATAAAATATATTAAGAAAGAGAGAGAGAGAGAATTGGCCTGGCTGATCAGTAAGGTTTAAGCACTGAGATTCCATCTCACACAATCAGTGCATACAGAGCACGCAGTCCGTGCTGTACGTGTCTCTGCTTTTCTCCCGCTGGCTGCTGGCCAGCTGTTCTTGCTGCATGTGGCTTAGCCATCCTCCAATCACGTAAGCTATCGGGGACATGGCTGATCACAACAGGGGACCTTGTTCCGGACATTCTGTCGAGGGACTTGCTGTCTCTGTTGGGTCACCACCAGGGCACAGGTGCTTGCTCTCCCCACATTTCAGAGGCGAGAAGAGTGCTCTGGGCCATTCGGTCGGGGACTGAAGGCCAGATTTGCACCCAGGTGCACCTGTCTCCGGAGGCCGGGCTCTGGACGCAGGCTGAGTCAGTAGGTTGAATGGTGACGCCCCAAAAGATACATCCAACCCCGGGAATCTGTGAACATGACCGATCTGATTTGGAAAAAAGCTCTTTGTGATTGTCATTAAGCATCTGGCTTTAGGGTAGGCTCTCAATTCCTTCTAAGAACAAGAAGGGGACACACGAACACACACGCGTGAAGGCCATTTGACAGGAAGAGTGTGGCATAATGTGCCCTCGAAATACAATTTGGCTAAAAAATCAACCTTGTTTTCTCTTTATCAAATTAGAAGCTACCATTGTTTGACAAACCTCTAGGAAAAGAGGGCTTTATTTCTGGAAAAATCTCACCAAAACTTAGGCTCTAAGTATAGTGAGAATATAAATCTACATATGTCACAGTCACTAAAATAACCTTAGAGAGACAGGTTTCTAGTCTGTAAAAATCCCATGCACCGAGATTGGCTGTTTGATTGCCATTCAGGCACAAGCGGGCCTATAGGAGGCAGCGGATTGATGATGCTTCTCATAGATGTTTTCATCGCTCTGTCACCCTCCCTTCCTCTCTCTCTAAAAAACAAAACAAACCAAACAAAAACAAACCTCTTGTGAAAACATGTTTTAAAGAGAGGAAGCTATTAGAAGGAAGAAAACGATTTTTTTTTTTTTTTTTTTTTTTTTTTTGCAAATCCTTAACTAATTAAGGAATCTTTGCAAGAGAATTTTGAGAAAGGGATGGCACCTAATGCAGTGCTTAGCTCAGGGAGGCAGGGTTCATATTGTTTTAATTTTTGCTAGTGTCTCTTAATGGGTCTAAGATAGACTTTTCTCTTTCAATTTAATCTGCTTTATGTTTTCCGAAGTACCTGTTTATTACAAAGAGCAGGAAGTTATTCTAAAGCATTTAATATTTAATATACTTTCAGGAGTTCTTGTTAGGTGTTTATTTAGAAAAGACATGCAATCATT